>CAWZYM010000129.1:922500-937500 GCA_963966185.1 Rhabditoides inermis
CCAAAGCATCGGACGCCTCCCAAGCGACCATCGTTGAGAAGAAGAGGGACAGGGAGACGGCAGCGGACAAGACACACTCTCCCGAGAACAGGAAGAAGACGGTCGAGGAACGGACAGTGGACGTGGCGAAGAAACCGAGCAAGGAGACGATCGGTGATAGGAGAGACTCCTCCATGTCCGAATCGTCTCGCGTCAGCTACAAGTCAGTCACCTTCTCGGACAGAGTGCAGATGCGAGAGATCGAGGCCCGGCAGACGCCGTCGTCATCTTCTGACGACGAGAGTCACATGAGTGACGACGAGCTGTCACGTCCCCACGACGAGAGAAGGAAGAAGGTGGTGCGCCTGCTGCAGCAGCAGCAAGACGAGGAGGCCGAGTTCGAGCGGCAGGAGCGACTGGCGCAGGAGAAGTTCGCAGAGAGGCAGGGAGGATCGGAGGAGCACGGCTTCGAGGAGTACTACGCGGAAGACACGCAGCCGGACCGCTACCTGGAGGGAGAGGACGGAGAGTACGTGGATCTGGCGTCCCTGCCCGCGTCCGTCAGGCAGGCGATCGAGCTGGAGATGCAGTACGGGCTGCGAGATGGGGAAGGTGGGCTGGGGTCGATGTCGCGACTGCATGACGGCAGTGGCAGCTCGTCCCTCCTCTCCTACCAACTGCCTAGGTCGGCGAGTGGCTACTTTGAGGCGCCCCAGCTGCACGACAGCTATCAGCAGGCGGTGTATGGAGGAGAGGCACAGCAGTCGCCGAGAGCGCCGAACCGCCACTCGCAGCCCATGCACCTCTCCTACTACGACAACGTGCAGGGCGTCGATTCCCGAGAGACATCGACGGACAGGGAGTCAACCCCTACACCTGTCACTGTCCGCCCCCCTACAGCCACGTCGAATCGCAGCGACGCCACGCTGACCAAGGGATCCGTCGCGTACTCGACGACTATTAGGACCACCACGGATGCGACCGGGTCGTCGGGATCTCTTTCGTCGTTGCCCACTTCGAGCACGGCTGGTATGGGCCTGACCGCGCCCGCTCCCCCTAGAAGAGGCAGCAGCACGTCGATCGATAGAAGAGCCTACCTGGAGTCCACGTCCGTTCTCCTCCCTACGGTCACTCTGGTCACACCCGGGGGACCGGGCAGTGTGGGAGGCTCGCACACCTCCGTCGATCGACGCGCGTTCTTCGAATCGATCGAGTCACCTACACCCTCACCCCCACGTCAGAGCAGCCGCTGGAGTGAGGAGGAGATGCGCGTCAAGTTCATCTCCCGTTTCGGGGTGCGCAGGGCTCCGATGGCTGGGGAGGAGGACCCGGCCGACCCGCGGCCCTCCCTGGGATCGAGGGAGTCGATGGTGTCGACGGATTCGCGGGAGAGCGTCGTCTCGGCGGCGTCGGTGGTCGCTGAGCAGAAGCTGCGCCGCCACTTTGACTACTAGAGGTGAGCTATGAGCTGGCGTAGAAAGAAGAGCGGGCAGGTAGGAAATTTATTGAACCATCACTTTTTGCATGAGCTTGCCTGCCCGCGCTTCTTGTGACTTCTTGATGTATGAAACAATGTTCATATTTGAATTTCAGGCCAACATCTCCACTGAGCCGCCCGATTGAGGAGCGGTACGACTTCGCGAGACAGGTACGCTTTCTTTTTTCTTCTTAGAATTAACTTTTTCTCGTTATACACATCATACTATTTATTACGATCTCATTGCGAAACAAATCAGTTTACGTATCAAGTATACCAGGAAACAATTACATGATGGCGAAACTAGAGAACACAAAAAGTAATTTAATCGTGGCCAAATATGTTTCAGCGGAAATGAAAAAGAGAGAAAACGTGTAAACTAAGACTAGCTATATTATCATATTAGCTACAATTACATTGTGCAATCACCCCGCATCTTTTCAATACTACTAAAGTGATCTCATATATTTCTCTCGAGTATTTCAGAATTCCCTTTTTCAGGACTCGATCTCTCGCGCTCTGTCGGGTTCTCTGTGGGGCGGGGACCAAATCGACAATGAGAGCACGTCTTCCAGCAATTGAACCGTCATCATTCACTCAAGCACATTGTTGTCCTTTCAAGTTCATACTATTATACTTTTGATTTATTGTTTCATTATCAATGTCACCTATTTAGTCTCCGTAACCGTGACCAATATGCACGGTATATTATCTATGTCATCCTGCATTCTTGTCAATCATACCACAGTGATCTCATGACTCAAACTTGCATTTTCGACGTGCTTGTGAACATTGAATAAGTATTGCCGTTTTTTTGTGTTTGAATTGTGTGTTATCAGATAATCGGAAATGAAGATTCTGCGTTGTCTTTTTTTTCTTTATCGTATAACAAAAATCATGACACATAACACTGAAACATTTATTATGCGCAGCTCGCTCCATTTCTGTAAATGTAAATGCAGGCCACCTTCTCAATCAACCGTTGAACCATTGTGGCTTTGTGTAAAGTTTCGAATGCACGTTCATTACACATTATGCCTGGTATTACACCCAACGATTGAAATTTCAAGCGTGCGAATGGTAAGCGTACGATTTACATGACACATCACATAACACACGTCTAACTTTTCCCCATTTTTTCCCACTTTTCATAATCGCTATCGCTCGCGCTCAATTGAATCTTGTCTTTTCTAATGAACGTAATGCCTTCGTTTTTGTTTACATTGAATTACGATGCGGTCATTAGTCGACATCTAGATATTTAGAATCGTGCACCGTCAGCTAAGTTGATCTCACTGCGTATTAGCGCGATGCTTGCCACGCCCTCAAAAAACCGTTCAACCTTTCTATCTAGAATCCACGCGTACTACCCATCATGCCTACGAACCCTACTATTGAAATTATATTGAACCAGAACGAAGAGACATGTAAGCTGTATCAACCTATTATCCCATCTATTGTTTATTTTAAATACTAAATTCCAGTGAATGTATCGGTGGATCCATTGTATTGCTGGCCTCGCACCAGGGAAACATTATTCGGCGTATTTCAAGCACTATTTTCTGTGTTTACAATAGTTTTGTATAGCGTCGTCATCATGGTGAGATTTGTTTTTTTTCTTCAAATTACATGATTAGATTTTGAATGTCTAGGTTTTTCGCCCATTGATGAAAGACAGTGAAGGATGCTCGTACCGTATCATGGCTCACATTGGAATAGCAGACATCATTCAACTAGTGATGCATCTTGCGACAGCTGTGTACATTATCTTCCAGATTGTTAGCTATAACTACGTTGCAAAGGCAAACATTTTTTTGTATACGTTCAAATAAAGTCAGGGAAGCTCACTTTTCAGGCTATTGGTGCTTTCGTGAATGCGAGTTGGATAACTATGCTACTGCTTACTATGGTGCTTACACTAAACCGCTTCCTCACTATTATTTTTCCAAGAGCAGGACAGCTGATTTTCAGCACTCGCAAATGTAATGTGAGTTTATGGTATGAATATAGGTATGAACTACTATACACTCTGTGGTTTGTGCGCACTTCATTTCACTGATTCACTATTTACAACCAGTGATCAGTAATTACATCTGATAATTAAAAGAAATCACCATTAAACATAGCAGCAAACTATATCGTTTGAACCTACAACATTAATTGCAGTGTTTATTATTGGTTGTTTGGAGTTTCGGTACGTTTGTGTTGATATCCAACCTCACTCCACTAACAACTTACGTGTACATTCTACCTCAATACACGTGGCAATATGAGGTTTGTTGACTTGATTAGGGTGTCTCAAGTCGTTTAGAACTGGTAAAACACACGTGCAGAATAATAACATAACGATTCTAATGAAAACACACGCAACATAACTAAAATATACGGACTACAAAACTGATACGTGTTAAGCACGTTGAGAATAATACAACTATCTTAACGAAAACCAGGCGTGTAATAGACAAGGAACTGATTAAAAGGAAGGTTACAGTAATTGCCTTCTGACGGTTTTTTAATGGGGAAAACATGTACAGTACAATTCCTAAAAAGTCAAAAACCACTGAAATTTTTGAGAATTTTTAAAAATTTCAAAAATTCGTTCCTGTTTAGAACTCCGTTTAGAGGCCGAATTTCGAGTTGCACCAAACGAGAGAAGTGTAGTCCATACAGGTGCGGGTTGGATGATATACTTTTTGTCAACATTGTATTGGTTCTAATCGGAGTTGTTCATATACACCATATATACATTTGCATTAAAACTCGGTCATTTTGACGCGCACAGCGATTGCCCGGTGTCAAATGGAAAACGAGATATAGGAAAACTCCGATAAGAAGCATTCGAATGTTGATACAAGGTATGCCATTTAACCTGCACCAGTGTAGACCACACTTCTCTCTTTTACCGCAACTCGAAATGCGGTTTCTGAACGAAGTTAGAATTTTTTGAACTTTTCAAAAATTCTCAAAAATTTCAGTGGTTTTAGACTTTTTAGGAATCGTACTGTATGTATTACATTTCATTTCATGTTTGTAATTACAAAAAAATTAAGTCAAATCACGCGTGGGGGGAAGTGAACCGAGAGTGGTCAAACCATCTTATTTTGATATCCTGTGGCAGTAACACACTCGCTTACATCCCTATATTTGCCTACATTTTCATGGTGAGCCTACTCCTCTTATCATCAAAAACTCAATTATTTCAGAATTCTATCAAAATATCGAAGAAAGAATGTGTGCTGACTATTCAAGTCTTTTCCATAAATTTGTTTCACTTTGGCGGTTGGATTGTGTGGAACTACGTTCCGATTATGGACGATCCTTACAGGTTGGTGGTTTGATTTTCTTCATGAATTATCTCTTATCACTTTCATCACGCTAATGTATGTAGTACAACATGGAGAAATGCAAGAAAAGAACCACCAAAAAGCAGCTGTTCAAAGACAACAAACGTTATGATGTCTGTTTACAGTGTGTTTCTGTGTGGTTTCGTTTGGGTCATATGGAATTCGATCAATCCATTTGTATACGTCTGCTTCAACACGTAAGTGATTTGAACTTGTTGTTAAAAAAGTAAAACAGAAAGAGAAAGAGAGAGAAAGAGAGAGAGAGAGAGAGAGAAGGGAGAGAGAGAAGGGGAGAGAGAGAGAGAGATACTGTGAGAAATGAGGGAGAGAGAGAGAGAGATCGCAGGCGTCTCCGTCACCGAGTCCTCACCCTTCTCGGAGTCCAGCCCCAGAGGACTCCTGCAAAGACACAAGCCTTCCTTGTGCAGAGAAAACCTATTGCGGGCCACACTGTCAGAGCTGTTCAGGTAGGCCCTAAACAGTCGCATTGAGACAGAGCGCGAAACTCCTCTCGTTGCCTCTCTCTCTCATCAGATACGTGAAAAGAGCACTAGACAAGAATGAGGAGTTGTGGCGCGAATTTACTATACCGCTAACCATTCAGGCGCATCAGCAGCGTCCGGCCAGTCCGTCCGGCAATGCGTCCACTCACGCTACGTCGAGTTCACAGGTCGCGGGGTGAGTACACACAGTTTGATGTGTAATGAAATATAATGATCAGAAATGTCTAGGCACGCCACTCGACGATTCGCTTGAATAACCTCGAGAGCAAGAATGTGGCAGACACATACGAGGGAACACATAAAATTAGGAATTCGCACCACGCACCACCGCACCACCGCACCACTACACCACCGCACCACTGCACCATCACACCATCGCACCACATTCTATCGCACCACGCTTTATCGCACCACCGATCGCACCACCGCTCATGGGTTTTACAAGTATCATTTTTCGCGCGTATTTTTGTAAGAAGCATTTTGCTAATGCATTTTTTGATATAAGTTCCGTTACAAATTCATGTTACTCGTTTTCAGAAGCAATATAGTGGATGTTGCTTGAAAAAATAATGGTGTCATACCTTATAATCGCTAGACTTCTATTTGCATAGTAAGCTGTTTGGTAATGGTGACTTGTCGTGTTGATTGGTATTCGCATTATCACATTCAGCGTTTACAGACGAATTTCCTTTTCTCTTCGCTATAAATCTTCGCTATGGGTGTAGGTAGCAGTTGCTGACGTGCGCGGGGTTTGCTCACAGACTGCTACATGTCTCATCTAGCAAGTGATGATTTGATCTCTGCATCCATTACTGACATTGACGGAACAGTCTGACAGTTACAGGGCAGACTGCTATAAGTGATAGTTTGTCTGTCCGAGAAGGGATGTAACGAGGGTTCAACGATAAGGGCTCATCTCCCTGGGCACTATGCATGTAAATAACTAGGTTTGCAAATGTATGACTAAAGACTATAACTGATGGTGATGTGAACGTATATGCGGCACGAGATGGCAGCCGGTATGACGAAAAAATATACATAAAATACATAATTTTTTGCAAGTGGTGCGATAACTTAAGTGGTGGTGCGATGGTGCGGTATTGCGATAAAATGTGGTGTGGTGGTGCGGTGGTGCGGTTAAATGGGGTGCGATGGTGCGGTGGTGCGATAAAATGTGGTGCGGTGGTGCGGTGGTGCGGTGGTGTAGTGGTGTGGTGGTGTGGTGGTGCGTGGTGCGATTTTCTAATAGCAAATAAAGGCTAGCAATTGACATCTCCCTTGTGAATGATTCGAACTACACAATTACTTACCTGTTTCACCCACGATTCGTGACAACATGTATACTTTCCTGTATGAGAGCGGTCCCGAACCGTTCCTTGTGGAACACCAACAACAATTCGAGAATCAGAGTGGCTGAAACCGATACATACCGAGTTTGTTGTTCCATCTATCACTATGGTCGGGTCTCGGATTCTCGGATGTCACGTCATCCACATCCAATACAGCACTTCTCAACTCGCTTTGTCGGTTCGTACTTCATGTTTTCTGCCCGCCGAATGCTACAAACTATATGAACATATTAGACTCGTTGCATACGTATGCAAGTATGCATGTCTGCAAAATTCAAGTTGTAGCTTATCAAAGATTGAATCAAACATTTTACTAGACTGCACGCTCTCGGATGCGATATAATTGATCCAACAGTAATTGGAAAAATAATAGATCTATGTGATAAAAGAATGGTGAGAAACGAGTGCTGGTTTTTTCACTACACCTTTTTCCGGGCAATCCACGTTCTCTTAGAATGTCCACAACCTATTCTGCCGACAAAGTAGTAGATTATAACTCCATACTCCAGACACATGACTGTTTGATTGCATTTGTGCGATGTAATGACCATAATAAGACAAAACGTATGTGTGTGTGGAGAAACAACAAAAATAACAAAAAAATATTTTTCAATAACTATATTGTTTTGAATAAGACTCCTGTAAACGTATTCCTGCACAAAACATAACTCTAATAATTTTTTTTACCATATATTACATATCATTTATGAAAACATGAACAGTAGACGGGAGTCAAACCAGCGAGTTTGGAGTCTTATTTGGATCTGGCGCCAGAACACGGCCATTGAAGTGCTACAGTATCGTACATTTCCGAGACCCCTTAGAATAGTTCATTCATAAGTTGTTATGACAGACACACAAATCGAAATATGAAACAGTACAGCTACAGTTTGGAACTGTTCGTATTCGATTTGCGGAGATTCACTTTCTTCAGACACTGTTGGCATTACAGCAAAAAACGTATTCCTGCACATAACCTTCTTCTTCTCTTTTAATTTCCGCGTTTCATGAGAATTAGGAGGAACAGAACTCGTTTTGGAATCAATTTTGAATACAAAACGATTTGCAATACGCCAGTTGCAGAATTGAAAATAATAACGCGTTGGTAATAAGTAGTATTTGTGTTCCTATTTTGAATCGCTCGGGAACACAGCTGTGTGGTGTTTTCGCTTTTGTTTTTAGTTGTTGCAACTCTTTCAGAACTGAAGCATGCATAGTTTCTATCTGTTATTGTTTATACTTCGTTTTAGTGACTTCACATCTGAAAGAACCTTCTCACGGTTGTCCGCTTTTGAGATCATTGTTTCCCGCGTTCTCTCATTGGTCGCTACATTTTTCCAAGCCCCGCCCACTATCAGGTCTCACACCCTCCCACAGTCATAATTTCAACGACACTATGGACATGGACGACAACATTATCGAAATCGTCGTTAATTATGAGATCACTTGTGAGTGTTTGTTGTTTATCAATCGCTTACCTTTCTTATCAGATAATGTCACTGTGCCGGAATTGTATGGTTGGGATAGAACGAGGGAAACCATGTTTGGAGTATTTCAATTGTTGTACACTGTCATCGCAATTTTCCTTTACGCGTTGGTTTTAATGGTGAGTATGTTCACGTGTTCACGATAATTGTACTGTAATCGCTAATCATTGGTTTATCGCTTACGCGTACAGATGAGACAAGTTGAACGTGTGATTAAATGTCCCATGAGTACAATTTACTCCAACTATTTTTGATCATGTCATGCGTGCAAACTTGCAAAAAAAACCTCTCCAATTGTTTGCATTTCGATGAATCATAAAATCATTCATTTTCAAAACAAACAAAAAAAAACGGTGGTGTAGCATACATTAGTATCTAGAGTTACATTTTGTTCCGATAAATTAATATCACGTGATTATAGATCAGTTAATATAAAACAAAACTTTTCAGGTTTTCCGCCCGCAACTTCGGGACAAAGACTCTGCCTCTGTTCGAATAATGTTTCACACTGGAATAGCCGACATTTTACAGTTACTAATGCACTTCACAACTTCAATTTACATCATATTCCAAATCGTCAGTTATAACTACATTGCAAGAGTGAGCAGGCAACATACTTTCTACCTTTTTCCGTTCCTAAACATGATTTCCATTTAACATACGTGACTGAACTTGTCAGGAACTTTTCATGATTACGTTATAAATTTACTGTACAACTTTATCGTCCACACGCTGATAAAAAATCAGATTATTGAAATCCATTTCAGATTATCGGTGCAATTGTCAACTCTACGTGGATAACAATGTTGATATTTACCATGGTTCTGATTGCCAATCGCTTTTTCACGATAATAATGCCTTCCATCGGAACGAAGCTATTCAATAAAAAGAACACCATCGTGAGTTTCGTTTAGTTGTTTAGTTCTCATAACAATCAACTCGATTTATTTTACCGTAACATTGTTTACGACAACGTTCCTCGTTCCGCTCCAATGTAACACAATCATTTAATAGGTTCCGCTCTTTCGAACTACTTATTCCAAGAAAACTTTATTTACAGTCGTGCGGAGTTTTTAAAACGACTAAAGAGTGGTTTAGTTCCGGCATTGTACTGTCGATATTACCTATAAAAATTGCGCTCGATTCAATTGCATTGGTGCTACAGAGAATACACTCACAGACTAAAAAAAATGGCTAAATTCACGTAATAGTAAATAGTTGTGAATTAGTAAGAGTTACTTGTAACAATCAATCAATCGTTTATCCGGAATCGTTATATATCGGAACATGAAAACACGATTCTTCTTCTTTTCCCCGCGGCGTACTGTCGATATTACCTATAAAAATTGCGCTCGATTCAATTGCGGCGACTATCGTTGGGCGACTTCCGCATGGTCGTCTCCCTTGCCTTCACGCTGGTGCCGCTGGACAGGCCGTCCGCATTCCGCGGATGGCTGAACTGAACACGGGAAACAAGACGGACTCTAGGCCGGACTCCTTTCTGGCAGGGCCAGCCACCCACTAGTCATATCCATGGCTAAAGACATTTTTCGATGTACCCTATGGACAGTCGCAATCACAATGCGCCCAAGTTCCCGGCGCCCAACCGCTCCCTTCCGTCGACGAAGGATCCAGCGGGTAGGGCAGGGCGCGAGAATTCACCGGAGCCGAGGTCGACAAAACCGGAAAGGAACTTCAATGTTTGCACACTTAACTGCCAAGGACTGTCCCAGGCTACCAAGGAGGAGATGCTATTCGAAATTCTGGAGAAGATCAAGTGGGACGTCATATGCCTACAGGAGACGAAGAGGGCGACAGAAAAGCGGACGAGAAGACGAGACGGGACGGAGGTTGTGATGGGAGCACGTTGCCGCAACGGCAGTGGAGGAGTTGGGTTTGCGGTGTCAGGTAGAACTACGTACGCAATCCAGTCGATGAGAGTAATATCGAGTCGGCTGGCCCACCTTTCACTAATGTTCGTTGATGTGCGCGTCGCAATCTTCAACTGCTACGCGCCGACTAGCAATGCGACGGAAGACGAGAAGGAGCAGTTCTACTGCGACCTGCGGAAGCTATACAAGGAGGAGAAGGCCCGCTACAAGATCGTCTGCGGCGACTTCAACGCCAAGCTCGGAACTCGCAAGCATGGCGAGTTCAGAGTGGGGCCGAACGGATACGGAGAGCGGAACGAGGAGAGCGATCGACTCACTGACTTCATTGAGGAGATCCGTCTCTTTCACGGCAACAGCTTTTTCTCAAAGCCGAGCCGGAGGAAGTGGACGTGGAGATCGCCCAACGGACGAGCGCTCAACGAGATCAACCACTTCCTGACGAGCAACCGCCTGCTACTCGCCGACGTCGACGTCGTCGCCCCCTTCTCTATAGGAGGCGACCACAGACTTCTTCGAGCTCGGCTACGTATTCCGCGACGACCTCTACGTCACAGCACCGGGCACCCGGCAACCCTATTTGCCCCTGATACAGCGCACGCCTACATTGAACACCACGTTGGCCTAAACCCGACGTACGAGGAGCTGCTCAACACACTCAAGGAGATCGCCGCCGTCGCAACTGCTCCCGGGCCGAACCACACGGAAAGGAGACTGTCGGAGAGAACGAGAGACCTGCTGAAGACAAGGGCGAAGCTCGCGCTAGATCCGAGTCGGCTGCTAGAACTCGTCATCATCTCCCGCCAGTGTCGCGCCGCCTTCAAACACGATCTGACGAAGTACCGCGAGGAGATACTCCGCGACACTGCTATGCATCGTCGGAGCATCAAAATCGCGAAAAGAGGACTCGCCACCAAGCGATCTTTGCTGGAGGCTTTGCTGATCAACGACCAGATGATCACCGCGCGACCCGCCATCGAGGAGGCCACCGTCGACTTCTACAGTACTCTCTACGCTGACCGACTACTCATCCCGAGGAAGGTCTACACTCCTGGAAACGTGCCCCCCGTACTCCCATCTGAAGTGCGACACGCCCTCTCCCAGATGCCGGAAGGACGAGCCCCCGGACCTGACAACACCACGGCCGATCTGCTGAAGGCGGGGGGAACTAACTTCCACCGCGCCCTCGCACGCCTGTTCTCGACTCACCTGGAAGGGACCCCCATCCCCGACAGCTGGAGAGAGGCGCGGCTCGTACTACTCCCGAAGAAAGGACACCCGTGAGAAGCTCTCCAACTGGCGCCCGATCGCTCTACTCAGCCTGCTCTACAAAACCTATTCCAAGGTGTTGTTGAACAGGCTGAAACGGACTCTGGAAGACGAACAACCACGAGAACAAGCCGGATTCCGGAGCGGCTACTGCTGCGCCGATCACCTCTAGACCGTCTCTCAGGTCGTGGAGAGATCCCGTAAATACAAGACCCCGCTAGTGCTCACCTTCGTCGACTTCGAGAAGGCGTTCGACCGGCTCGACCACGGGTTCCTTCTCCGTGCTCTTGAGATGCTCAACGTCGAGGAGGAATACCTGGCTGCGCTATCCGACTGCTACGACAACAACCAGCTGCTTCTGAAGCTCTTCTCCAACGAGCTGAAGATCCCTGTGCGATGCGGAATGAAGCAAGGAGACACTGTCTCCCCAGTGCTCTTCATTGCTGCGCTGGAAGTCGTCTTCCGCCAACTCGACTGGAGCGACTACGGCCTTCGAATGGACGGAGAGAAGCTGAACCATCTGCGTTTCGCTGACGACATCGTGCTGATCACCGAGACCACGGCAGATGCTGAACGGATGCTGAACGAGCTGAACACGGAGAGCGAGAAGGCCGGGCTGCGCATCAACATCGGCAAGACGCAGTTCATCCAAAACGGTTGCCGCTGGGACTATCCATCTTTCCGGCCAGGCAATCGAAGAGGTGGAGGAGTACATCTACCTCGGACGGGCCATAAACGCAAAGAACACCCTCACTTCGGAGCTGGCAAGGAGAACGAAAGCAGGATGGGCGGCATTTGGCAACATCAAGGAGACACTGGGCACGCGGAACGACAAACACCTCAAGGCGAACCTCTTCAACACGTGCGTACTCCCCGCACTGTGTTACGGCTCGGAGACGTGGGCCTACACTACCACCACGCTCGGTCGCATCCAGACCGCACACCGCGCAATGGAGCGACAGATGCTGTGTTACTCACTCTATCGGAGACGAGGGACTGAGCAGCGAGGACATGCGGGCAAGATCCGCGTTGACCAACCCACCCTCCTACATGGCGCGCAGCAAACATAGATGGGCCGGACACATACAAAGGAGGACGGACGGGCGATGGACACGGGCGACTACCGATTGGAGGCCGCGCAACGTCACTCGAAAACCCGGACGGCCGCCAACCCGCTGGGCAGATTCTGTCCGCAATAATACAAAACTGTTTTATGGGCGCAGGAACGACTACAAGCAGTGGACAACAGCAGCTCGAGACCGTTCATTGTGGCGGAATATGGGCTCTGCGCTTGCAAGCTGAAGAAGCACTCAAGTATTCAAGTAAGTATTCCCCGCGGCGTGCGGTCGGTTCCTCATTTCGCCCCACCGCCACTGAATGTTCGGTCATCGACAAGAATCCTTCCCGAGTAACCAGTGAGGCGGCGGGAAGTACCCTCATGTGGAAGCAGCTATGGCGCGAGGAGATACTGATTGGCATGAAAGCAAAGGAAACCCCTGAGCTCCACACGTCAACAATGGTACTCTAATGGTCCAGGAATGATCATCGATCAAGTATCGTCTTCCCACCACTAACCTCGTCAGCCTGCCTGTCTTTCCCCGGCGTTAGCCTATTATGTATCTAGCATCTTAGGCACTACTGTATGTTTCATATCATTATGATTGTGTTGTCATGATCAGATATAACAATTCCGGATAAACGGTTGATTGATTGATTGATTGATTGATTGATTGATTGATTGATTGATTGATTGATTGATTGATTGATTGATTGATTGATTGATTGATTGATTGATTGATTGATTGATTGATTGATTGATTGATTGATTGATTGATTGATTGATTGATTGATTGACAACAAGATCATTTTGATTTGAAGCATAGTATACAGTAGTGATTCACAAATGAAATACAAACTTTTTAGATTATCGTGGTGTTAGTATGGCTGTTTGGTGGTTTTGTGTGTGCCACGGACCTCTCACCACTCACCAAATTCCTGTACATCCTCAATCAGTACACATGGCAGTATCAGGTATTTTATATTTGGAAACAAAACTAGTTTATTCATAATGGTTGTGTATGGTATGGCTGAAACTATCAATGCCGATTTACTCGAGGTCAATTAGAAGAAAACTGGTCTGTGAATGCTGCAACAAAATATGTGAAATAAACAAATATATAGAAATATAATTTTTTTTCTATTCCAGTCCGGAACGCCGTGGGGCCACTTTAATCGGGAGTGGAGTGCGAATCTCATTCTGATATCTACTGGCTTCAATACTCTCGCATACATTCCCATATTTACATATGTGTTCATGGTAAGCATCTTTTTCCATCTATTTCTCTCTCTCTCTTTATCCCTTTCTCTCTATCCCTCTCTCTCTCTCTCTATCTCTCTCTCTATCTCTCTCTCTCTCATATCATGCTTCTCCAGAACATCATGAAGATCTCTCGCAAAGAGCTGATCCTGACCGTGCAAGTGTTCGGCATCAACATGTTCCACTTTGGCTGCTGGGTGATCTGGACCTACATACCCATCATGGAGGACCCGTACAGGTCAGGCTGGATGCCTCAGACTACTGTTCTTTTTTCCCGCCAGCCACAATAGCGGGCGCACTAAGGTTTTGGGCGAGTGACTCGTTCCCCGAAGTGTTTTTTCAAGTGTGAACAGCCACATCGAAACACAGTGATGATAACGTTTTTGAAGTTTTTAAAACAATCCGGACGACGAGGGTTCATCCAGATCTTCATTTACTCTAATTTATAGCAATAGTTTGTCACCGGCACCTACTGTACAATTCGTCAAAACCCAGGAATGTAAAAATTTGCTTGCAGCATCTTCCTGTGTGGTTTCGTGTGGGTGGTGTGGAACTCTGTCAACCCCATCATATACCTCTGCGTCAACTCGTGAGTGGTCTTGTACTTAAAGGGAGTGTACACTCTGAATTTCGAGGTTGAGTTAGCACCGGGATGTGAAAAAATGAGGAGCCTAAAAGTCGATGAAAAATTCTGTTGAACATTAAAAACTGGCACCAATTGGCACCAATTTCTGCATTTTGACACATTTTGCGCTCAATTTTCATCTATTTGTAGGCATTTTCAGAAAATAGTTGTATTCACAAAAATACAGCGTTATCATCATATTTTCACATTCCGGTGCTAACTCAACTTCGAAATTCAGAGTGTACACTCCCTTTAATGAAGAATAATGGTCTGATGTGTTACTGGTTTCAAGATGGTTCATTCGTTACTCACTATATGGGAGTCGTAAATAATATTGTTTATAAATAATTTGAACAGTTTTAGTCGACTTCGCGAACGCGCTTTGGTTTTGCTAGGAGTGCGGAAGGAGGCAGTGCCGGTAAGTCTATATTCCCCCCTCCCTCTCTCTTCTCCCATACATCTCTTTAGATGATGTTTACTGTGCTCTAGGTGCGTACTGGTATCACTGCCGGCCGCAATGTGAGTCGCAAGGTCTCCCCGCAGGTGAGATTTTCAAATGCTGATATTCTGTCAGTTAATTATGATTATGAAAACTGCATTATCACTTTGTTAGAACAATCTGCGCAGGTAAGATACGGAAGAATATTGGCAGTTTTTTTTTAAACCAAATTGCTATAAAATCCAGCAAAAACCAACACCATCAGACTGATCATGAACTCGTACGTTATTTCATTGATTGACAGATATTACAAATGATCCCG
>CAWZYM010000129.1:940000-1010000 GCA_963966185.1 Rhabditoides inermis
GTCTTATACACCAAGGTGAACCGGCTTCAGCTTCTCTCGCGCTCTCACATCACCGCACTCTCTCATCGCGCGTCCATCTCTGTCCCTCCGAGATCACGCACTCTCTCGCTGCCCTCCCAATTATCTCTCAGCCGTGCTAACTATGTGCTGCGGCTGGCCAGTTTCGACCGCCACCCACTCTCCAACCCGCTGAAATCGATTGATCAGCTGATCACATAAGTATTTACTTTTCATAACTGGTAGTTGAGGGCGCGCACTGGCTTCAAGTACCCATTGTGCGGAAGTAGAGTGCATTGATGTAGTACCGCTGGAGAATTGAACTCGTTTGCCACGCGCGGGCAACCTCTATCCACCAATCTCTCTCTCTCTCTCCCTCTCTCTCTCTCCCTCTCTCTCTATCTATTTATCTCTCTCTTGTCGCAAACTGTTCGTTTTATGTGAGTGCGTGCCCTTTCACCGTTCTCTTCTACAGAGGCTGGAACCGCCTAGCGCATTAGTTCCGAGTTGCGAAGACAGGCATTTTAGATGATGGAGTTACGTAGTTTGCCGGTTTTTCTTTCCCCCTCTTTTCCGCTTATCATGTTTCTACCTATTCGATCACTCTTCTACTCCCTTTCCCGCCAAAATACACGCAGTGAGTAGTGAGTAGTGAAAGTGAGGCGCGAGAGAGTGCGCGATTCGCGGAGGGCGCAGACGGTGTAACTAATGGCTACTGTCGTATTGTTTGCATACTCTCTTCTTCGTGTCTCCTCCGGTCGCCGCCGCCCCATCATATGATCACTAGATTATGTGATGGAACTCGCATATTATCGATCTATCCGAGAATCCGCCCACGCACTTCCGTGTTTACTCATCCCTTACCAGTTCCACCCCATATCCAGTGCAATGTCAGTGTCAACACTGCCGATTTTGACGTCAAATTATCTCGCCTATTCATGCGACAACGGCGCCAAAAATGCGGCTCGTGCCACCCTATACACGGATTCCGAATATCCATCACCCGTCACGGTCCGAGTCTGGCACATGCTATCGATTCGATCAGTGATATTGCGTTTAGACAACAGATGCCGTCTATCCGGTCCGCTGCCACTCGCCTTATGTTTCCGTCTAGCGTGCGCGTGTCATGTCTGTCATGTCTGCGATGTGTGTATTTCTTGTTTTATGTGTATGCGAGCAATATGCTCGTTGTCGCTAGTCAGCTTAATGGCCTGCGCAATCTGTCGCTCTTTTGTCGCGGCTCTTGCAAAATGGCGAAACGATGAGAATGAGAGCTCGATTTGAACACTATTGCTAGTTCCGCATGTCTTGTTTGCAGCCGATATACCAACTGATCACACGCAGCTTTCATGGATTTCTGATGTGTACAGCTGACTATGCGCGGCGGCATGTGAGATCACAAATGATGTGGATTGCACCTCTCTCTCTCTCTCTCTCTCTCTCTCTCTCTCTCTCTCTCCCTCTATCCTTTCGCGCCGGTTTTGCCGTGGTGTGAGGTCGGTTGACCCAATTGATTGGCAAATAGCGTGAGTGCAAGACTTCCTGTGACTAGTGTTGTGAAAATGTTTGCTATGGTGTTCGGTTTTCTGATAACTGTGCTTCTATCGTGTCATCATCATGGTGTTGTTCCCGTTCTTCCCGTGATGACGTGCTCTCCCGTCGAGCAATTCTCCATTTCGGTCAATTTCACTCGGTTTTCTTCACACACTGTCCAGGCTTCTCTTCCCCCTAGTTGCCTGTTCGTTCCATCAGTCAATTGTGGTCTTCGGTGGTATCCGTCTAGTCTATTGTATGTGAGTTGCCGTGGTTTGTCAACTGGTTCCCTCCAGCGTCATTCCCATCTCCATGCCTCGTTATCGATCGATACTGCCGCGCGTTTGTTCGGTTCACCTAACAGTCGGGTCAATGACTGTACGGATGATGCCTTCCCTCAGGCTATAAAGAAGGAATTCGGTGAAGCCTTTCCTCAGGCTATAAATAAGGAACCCGGTGAAGCCTTTCCTCAGGCTATAAATAAGGAACTCGGTGAAGCCTTCCCTCAGGCTCTAAAGAAGGAACTCGGTGTACCTAGTAATCGGGTGAATGATTGCACGGTTTATGAAGCCTTCCCTCAGGCGACAAAGAGGAATCTCGGCTTACCCAATGGGGGAATTGAACGGCACAATGATCAGCCCCGTGCTGGAGCGAAAGCGAACTCGGAGAATTCAGTGGTTGCGAATGATTCGGAATGGACGCCGCATCGGCTCAGCCAGGTGTTACAAAATCTGATTCGGAAATGGGATTACAATATGGAAAGAGTGTCAAGGATCATGACATGGCTCTGCAGCGCAATGGAAAGTGTGCTGGAGAGAATACGATATGGCCTGAAGATAATCAATGCTATGGTATTCATGAGCGACAACACGCCTAAACAGGAATCAAGCACTTGGAGTGAGCGTTCTTCTCAATCGGACGGTGTTCGTCGTGCCGGCCCGATGCCGACACTCCCTCTCACTCTCTCCCTGTGGAAGAGAATGAGACGTCGGCAAAGCAAACGATCGAATCGGAAAAAGCGAGCGAGAGCTCGTAGACTGCTGCAAAAGATGGCTGGAATTCTCCATCAAATTCGAAATACCCCTATGCATGGTGATCCGACTATTTTCTTTGGCGGAGGAGATGAAATGATAACAGATGAAACATTGCTGGATACGGTATGCAAAAAGGTGCGCGTACTGACTCCAGTTGCTGCAAAAATCAAGTGTGGCGGGTGCGACTGCCTGCTTATGGGAGATGCGAGAGTGAGCCACATGGCTCGTCACTATCAAAAGAAGGCACAAATAAGGCCACATGCCTGTCCCTGGAAGACTGAATTGGACATACAACCGGGTACACAAGCAAAAATGTACATGGAATACATTTGCAGAGTGTGTGAGCAGGTGTTTGGAACTATCGGCGAGGCAAGGAAACATGCTCTGGACACTCATCCAGAAATGGGGAGTTTTCTTGAAAATCAAGAAAAAATGAGGACAGAAGTGATGAAAAAGAAGCAAAATGCGTATGCGGAGAGAAGGAAACAGAGCACACAGTGTGATGAGAACGTGGCAGATCAGTCAGCTGATCTGCCTACACAGACGGAATCGATTGTCGCCTCTCAGACAGTGAGTGCGGGCGGCGAACGAAAGAGGAAGAGAGTGGATGGCAGCGCACAGGCGAAGAGAGTGCGCACTGATTCAGAGGAACCAATCGATGAATCGATGCAGGAGGCAGAGACGCAGAGTGAACCATACGGAGAGGCTGCTGGTCACTCGAGAGCCGAGGTGGTAAACGAGAACGAGATTGGAGAGGAAAGGCCGCGTGCGAGCCGCGATACCGCTTTGATAAGAGAAAGCGAGGAGATGAGTGGAATAGAGTCCAGCCAGCTGTCAGCTGGTGTGACTGTGCGAGAAGAGAGATCGCAGTCTGATCTACCAATGCCCGAGGAGGCGAGAGTAGACGACTCGATCGATCAATATCAATCAATGGAATCGATAACGGAAAGTGATAATAATCATGAAATTGCGAGTACATCTACAGAAAATGAACCGGCCATGGAAACAAATGCCGAATTTGAGGAATATCAAGTGCAAAGTGAGCTGACCAGGTCGGCAATGGCCTGTCTCAATCACAGTGAGGGTGCAAATTCGCGGATGAGCAATCAAGCCATTCATGCCTACCTCATATCGAAATACCGTAATACGAGCACCTACGTGATGAACCCCGCTATCGTGCGTGGAGTGATATGGAAATACAAAGGAAGCGAGATCGCACTGTGTAACGCAATGCGAGACGCAAAGTACAGTAAAGTGGTGCTACCGTACCACTACAACAATCACTGGATGCTGGTCATGGCTGATAAGTCACACGACAAAGCTACCGTATACGATCCCATGCAATGTAATTCGATCGATAATCGATCAATCGATAAACTGGAGCGCCTGTTCGGCCGCGAGATACAGTACGCCGAGCCTGCCACCTACAGTAGGCAGGAGAGAAATGAAATGAACTGTGGATTGAGAGTTGTGATGATATTAGAACAACTAATTGATAATCGACCGCTCTTTCACTCGATTGGAGAGCTGGAACAGCTAAGAGTGAGAATGAGGAAGACGATTCATAATGAGAGAACGAGTCACATTCCGAGACTCATGGACATTGACTTGTCCCACATGCAGGTGAACCCCATGCCACTTCCCGTAAAGGGTAGTTGGCTGGAGAAACTCAGTCGGACGTCCTCGTTCGAGCAGGTCGAATACGTTGCTGATCAGTTTGCAAAATTTGCATACCTTATTCGGAAAGATAGACATGCGGAAGCGTGCAAACTGTTGGATGATGAGTTGCCGTCGTGCGAAGCTCTCGCCGATAGGACAGTGCAACCAAAACAAAACAAAAAGAGACAAGGCGGTGCCCCGAGGGAGCAAAAAGATTTGCGGATACTGTATAAGGAAAACAAAGCTCACGCAGTGAAACGCATTCTCGGCGAAGAATCGAAAGATTGCGAAATTGGAATCAATAAAGTGGAGAGCTACTTTCGAAAGACGACAACGGCCATGCCGTGTGATTATGACGCAGTACGGCGACTTGCCGCAAACCTGCCTAGGTTGAACATCTCCGGCTCGTTTATGAGGCGGTTCGGACAAAACGAAGTGATGAGTGTTTTGAAAAATAAGTCTAATACGGCACCGGGACCGGATGGCACTATGTATAGTGACCTTATACTGGCCGATTCTGAGGCGTTGTTCATTACTGAACTATTCAATCGATGTATGCGAGAACAGCGCATCCCGAAAAGCTGGAAAGAAACAAATACGTCTCTCATCTATAAGAAGGGAGACGAAATGGACATTGAGAATTGGAGACCGATCAGTCTCATGAATGTAATGTATAAAGTGTACACCGGACTCTTGACAAAGAGAATGTGTGCCATAAAGGGAATGATAAGTGATTGCCAGAAGGGCTTCACAAACAGAGAAGGCACGTTGGAGAACATTGCGCTTCTACGCACGCCGATTCAACATGTCAAGGTTATAAAGGGTGATATCTGTGTGTCATGGCTCGACCTGGCCAATGCATTTGGCAGTGTGCCACACATTGCGATACTCGAGGCCCTCAGGGCATTGGGCTTTCCATCGGAATTTCGAAATATCATATCGGATTTGTACGATGGCGCTATATTTCGAGTGAATACAAAGAACGATCAAACAAAGAACATACCAATGAATGCAGGAGTGAAACAGGGTGACCCAATCTCACCCATCTTGTTCAATATTGTGCTGGAGATGATTATCCGAGCACATCAAAAGAGAGTGAAACCAATGGAAGTCCTTGGACAGAAGTTTTCGCTGTTGGCTTTTGCTGATGACATGGCTGTGATTACGAAAAACCATTCAGATATGCAATATCAGCTGGAGAGAATGGCAACTGATGCAAAACAGATTAATCTGATATTCAAGCCGCGCAAATGTGGCACACTCACTATCCAGAAAGGAAAAGTGATTACAAAAGAGACAAGGATGTATGACCAGTGCATTACTGTACTTGGAGAAGCAGACAGTTACAAGTATCTAGGTGTGAATGTAGGTTTTCGTGATATCATCGAACCGACTGAATCACTCGAACAAATGAAAATCGATATGAGGAAGCTGGCAGCAGCGAGAGGTTCACTCAGTGGCGATCAGCTGAGAGACGCAATCAAGACATTTGTGATTTCGCGCCTATATTATTTCGCAATGAATGACAAGCTGGCCATGAGCAGTATTGATGAGCTAGAGAGGACGCTCGCAACGACTGTTGGTCACATACAGAACGTGAAGGGTGGAGTACCGAAGCCGTACCTGTACTGCTCGAAAGGCTTCCACATGCAACATCCGAAAGACATCATGTATACCGGTAATATAAACACAACAATGAAGTTGTTGTGGACAGACGATGACTATATAAGGAATGTGTTCTGGAATCTTCTGGAATACATCTCAGTGACTTGGATTGGAGTGCAGCAGGCAATCACGCTCGATAAGAAAGAGGTGTGTGCACGCTATTTGAACGATGAGCAGTTGGGATACCGTATCGGGTCATACGGTAGCCGGACAAATGTGATGCGCAATTGCCGAGAGGCGGTGCGACACTTCAGAAAAACGATGCACGTTTTCGATGTGAAATGTGCGAATGGTGAGCTGGTGGTTGAAATGCAAGCAACCCCAACCAGCAAGAAATCGATAACCGATAGAAAGACGAAACACCTTCTCAAAAGGAGAATCACGAGTGCACTGAACGAGTGCAACATTGAGAGAATGAGTACCGAATACTCGATGATCGGAAACAATTTCGATATGTTCGTGCAAGACAATCGAAATGTGAGAATTCTGCAAGGCAAATCGCAGCAGGCAACAACTGAGAGTGCGATTGAGTGGAGACACCGAGCATTGCTCGATAATCTCCCTCTGAAAGGATCGAGATTCAACTTGAAGAATGCAGAATCAGACAAGATGTGCTCTGTATGCAATGAGAGAAAGATTGAAACTCTTGCTCACGTGCTCAATGGGTGTGAAGCCCATCTGAAAACGGGAGTGACGGAGAGGCATAACAACATTCAAGATATCATTGTGGCTGCTGCGGAAAAGAGCGTAGCAAACCGAAACGCGTGGATCGAGACAGACACTCGCAATGCGATCGATGGTGGCAACCTCCGCCCAGACATTGTGCTGAAAAGAGAGGGTGAAAAGGAAGTGGTGATAGTGGATGTACGTGTCTCTTTTGGAAAGGGAATCGCGTCATTCCAAAACGCCGCGGCTGATAAGATCGACAAATATACTGGAATTGCTGAAACGTATAAAGAGTTGGGATACAAAGTGTCCCTCCACCCTTTCCTGGTCAGTTCTCTCGGTGATTATTGGAAAGAGAATGACAATGCGATGAAAGCTCTTGGAATCCCAAAGGCTGAGTGGAATAATTTGATTGGACAGATCCAATGCGAGACGCTTGAATATTCGAAAGCGATATATTACTTGCATACATTGGGGGAGAGTTACAACCCGAAATATGGAAATACCAAACCGGAAAAGGCGCTGAAGATGATTGCGGGATACAAAGAAAGGTATGAGAGAACCCGACTACAGCGAGAAGTCGGTCAGTGAGACAAGCAATCTCACTGGTCACAATCGAACACTGATTCTGTACTCGTGTAGGGCTGTCTCTCTCCCCGCGACAAGGGGACCAAGAGAGCTGTCCGATAGAGCGCGATACAGCCGGCCGCCACTCCGCTCGCCCGACGCCTCAAGTATGCTGCGACCAAGCTTCTGCTGCTGAGGGACCAACGACGGACGCGGCCGGACCCAAGTCATCTACTGACTACTCGACAACCCGAAATCAAGTCCAAACACCCCCAATACCATACGATTTGAGATAAATCTTTTCAATCAAATCTCTCTCTCTCTCTCTGTCTTTTTCTCTCTCTCACTCTCACTCTCAATCGTTGCAATTTCGACACCGCATTCGCCTTTCTTTCTCTCCGGAACGGCTGTGTTTGTCGTCTCGGAATCTCAGGTGAAAACACTCACCTGTCAAGACCGCCCCGGAATATCGATTGTAGATCATTGACTCATTATCGATTGCCCCGGCGCTTCTCGTTGTAAAGAGTTTGGCATTAGAGAGTGAGAGAGGGGGTGGCATCTGTTCCACTCTCAACGAGCGGCATATCGAATAGTAAAAAGGGCGAGAGAGAGGAGAGAGAGAGGAGAGAGATAGGAGAGGGAGAGGGAGAGAGAGAGAGATCTGGCGAGTTTACGGCTTACAGCCAGCGAGCAGATTCGGTGTCGCGTCTCTTTGAGTGTGAGGGGAGTGAGTCTGCTACTCGCCTCCCGGCAGATTACAGTAGAGTGCGAGAGGTCATGGAATTGGGTGCAACAGACACGCATTGTTACCATATGACCATCCTCTTTCGGACAAGCCACACCCAAGCCTTGATCAACAACAGCTGACTCTTCTCTTTCACATTGTCCTCTCCCTCCCTCCCCCCGGTAAACTAGTCTCTGTTGTTTGCTTGCTCGTTTCTGATTGGCTTTCGTGCCTCGCCTACTGCTAATGGATGTTGTGTGAATGTGATTCTGCGAGTCGTGACATTCACATACTAACTAGTAACTAGATCACTACCACCCATCTGTTAGCTGGATACTGTAGTGACACTGTTATATGTATATGCAAATGTGGCTTCCTACGGCTGGCTCATTGCGCTCTTGTCCCTTTCGTGTTTGTTCATGTCTGAGAGAGGGAGAAAGAGAGAGAGAGAGAGAGAGAGAGAGAGAGAGAGAGGACAAGGGATTAGTTCTGCTGAGACACTCTCAGTCTCTCCTCTTTCCTTTCAAGGCTATCTAAACGACTCACTCTCGTCCTCTCGTGTTCTTTTGTAAACTATCTGAGGACGGCACTAAACCATCCATTTCGTTGGACATTACTCTCTTTCCCTCTCCCTCTCTCCCTCTCTCCCTCTCTCTCTCTCTCTCTCCCTCCTAAATCTGACCGCAGATCATTGTCGCCCTCATAACACGCTGCAAATTGCTTTATATATTTTACCTCGCAAATCTCGTTATCTCTAATTGCAAATCCAATTCACACATACACATGCCCGCAGTTTCGGTCAAATAGTAGAAAGTGAACAGAGCCTATTCGGGGAACAAACTCCAATCACACTCACAGTGACGCCTGCTCACATTCACTCATCTACCCTTCTTTATATCTCTCGAAATCACTCGATTTGTTTGAGCTCTAGTGATAGAGTGATAGCGGCGTGCGTACGCGCAAGTGTCAAGCTCTCTCTCTCTCTCTCTCTCTCTCTCTCTCTCCCCCCTCTCTCTCCCCTCTTGATCTGTCATAGCCGATAGAGCCACTGCAGTTCTTCTCAAGCCGCCGCTCTTTTGTCGTGATTGTCTAATTGCGGCGATTGTCACTCCGGCCCGTTGCCAAGTGATTGGCCGCGAATTTTGTCGCATGTTTCCGCCGCTGGCGTCCGAATTCTAAAGGACACCCACTGGATCTATTGTTCGACTGGAAGGCGCCCCGCTAGGCTATGCTTGACATGAAGCAGCAGTGTTGTGGTTGTGTGAGAGTAGGATGGAAAGAGAGAGAGAGAGAGAGAGAGAGAGAGAGAGAGGGCTGTTACACCGTGGGTGTCAGCTGCCCCGCGGCGGGTTGGAGTCTCTCCCTCTCTCCCCCCATTCCACACCGCCCAGGATTATTACGCTATTCTCGTCTCCCAGTCTTCTCTCCACCAACTCTGTTTGAGCAGGTCCCTTGTCGCTGTCCTCTCTCGCCCTCTCTCCATTCACCGCACTCTCTCGCTTAGCGGACCAGGAGAGACCGGTCCCGAGTCCCATTCGACCACTCTCTGTTTCGCGCGCTCTCGAGTGAGAGCTCTCTGCAGGCTGGATGATATGATCTTCACATATCTCCCCACTCGCTTCTTTCTCTGCTTCTACTTCTCATTACTGGCATGAGTTTATGGTATAGGGTTTCGAGCTGTGTTTTATTGCCTCCTCCGAGTGCAGCTCAATCCGTTCATTTGTCTCCTAGGCGACTACAGAAAGTACACGGGTGCTACGAACACGTTTTTGTGTCCCACACTCACCCGGATATTGTCTGCACATGAAACACTCATCTCTGTCATATCCCTATCAGACTTCCCCCCTCACTCCTTTCCATGTCCATTAGCCTCAGGCATCGTGGGCCGGAAATGCAAATGTAAGGGTGGGGGGGGGGGGGGCAAACTCTGTGAGTGAGTGTGATTCTCTCACACACACAGTCGGCCACTGCCATATGGTTCTCTAGAGTCATAAAGTCGGAGCGCGGCGTCGTTTGCTTCTCTCCGAGTGACGGATCGGCTCGGCTGTAACGTAATCCCCCCAGCCTCCTGGATTAGCTCTCCTTCCGCTCGATAGAAGCGGCCCCGGCGGAGAAACAGATACATACCCTTAGGCGAATCCCCGCTCATCCCCGTTAATTATCACTATCATCCTTATCCTACTGTCTTGTCGGCTATGTCATGTTATCGCAGCGCGTGGATCGAAAGTGAGAGTATCGAAACCTTTTTGCCCTTTTGTAGCCCGCGCGAACCGCGAAACCGATCATCGAACCCCCTTTCACCTCTACGCCGTTTCACTTTCGCCCACTCTCTCCACCCTTTCTTGTGAGCTCGCAAAAAAGGCTTCCGATATCCAGCAGTTCGATCTCGTCTCGTCTTTGCACGCATTCATTCCTCTCTCTTCCCCCGCTATGGGTCTCTCCATCGATCTGCTTGATTTCTGCGGCTCGAGGTTGTTTACTTGTTTGTTTGTTTACTTGTTTACCTGTTTACCGTTCCAGCATGATGCACCCTGCTCTCTACCAGCAGCTCGGTGCTGATCAGTTGGTTCAGGCCGCTGCCGCCGCCGCCCTCGCACAAGGAGGCGCCGACAAGTGTCAGTTGGTTACTTGTTTGTTTGTTTACTTGTTTGTTTGTAATAGTCATTATCAATCTGAATAAGTTAGATACACATGAAAGCAACAGAGAACATCCAGCTATGTACTTGTTTTTTTGTTTACTAGTTTGTTTGTTATTCACTTTGCTTTTCAGTGGCTGCCGCCGCCGCATCTTCCCGCGACACCACTATGACCAAGATCTTCGTGGGTGGTCTGCCATACCACACCTCCGACAAGACGCTGCACGAATACTTTGAGCAGGTAGAGATCGGTTTCACGATTATCGAATATCGATCGATTTCCAGTACGGTGAAATCGAGGAGGCCGTGGTGATCACGGATCGCAACACGCAGAAGAGCAAAGGATACGGATTCGTGAGTGCTGTTTGTAGTTTGTAGTTTGTACCCTTCTCCCGGAACCATTTTGGGGGTGGCACTACTTGTTACGAGTTACCATTACTAGTGAATCGTAGCCGTGTGAGAGACCCTCCTCAGCTGCTGGGAGAGTTTCGCACAAAAAAGCCGCGGTAAGAAATGAAAGACTGCTGGAGGTTTTTGCGCGGCGAGCATTAGTGGAATTGGCGTATTGAGGCGAACCCAAATCGTCTAGCAAAAAGTGTCCTGAAGTAGTGTCATCAGGCATTCAATAGCACGCATAATGATCATACGTTTTGCTCAGGGACCAGCTCCATAGTGAAGGAAACAATTGGACTGTTCAAATAGTTCTGGATTTGAATACGCGTTCAGGTGACAATGAAGGACCGTCCGTCGGCGGAGCGCGCGTGCGTCGACCCGAACCCGATCATCGACGGGCGCAAGGCAAACGTGAACCTCGCCTACCTGGGCGCCAAGCCGCGCGGCAACATGCAACTCGCAGGTGAGCAGACATTGTAGTCGTGGCGTGGATACTGTACATCAGAATACTGTACTACCGACGACAGTATCCTGTCTGTACCACAGTATCCCCACGTGTCCGTGTCCCAGCCCTGTGTGTGTGAGTGTCTGTTGCCGTGTCCTCTCCCCTTGTGTGTCGTGTGTGTCAGTGTGTCAGTGTGTCTAGCCCTTCCACGGAGCCCGCGCCTCTCTCGACTCACCCACACGCCTGTGTTGCCATTGCAGCTCTCGGACAGGCAGCCACTGCAGGACTCGGCCTGCCCCTCCAGGCCCCGCTCAACCCGCTCTTCCCCGCCACCACCAGGATCGGGTAAGTGACTGGTGACACGGAACCAGTTTTCCATCTCTAACAGCACCAATCGCAGACTCTCGTCGGCTGAATGTGGCACCAGTGGTGAGACAAGGGCGTTGGTTGGCGAGCTGTAGTGTGATGATCTGGGTGGCGGGTGTTTTGGCGAGTGTGAGAGAGAGGATTGACGAGTGCGTACTGTATCATCGATATGAGTTTGGGTGCGTGGTGCCTTGTCGTTTCTTTTGCCATTTTCTTCGGGGCGTGCGGTTGTTGGCGTGTGGTGACACGATATATATAGAAGATTCCGTGCATCGATTTATTGATTGATTTGGCCGCTACTCTCACCCACCCCCCATCCCCTACCTCATTTCTTCTATACCTCTATCTCTTTCCGACCAGGTCTGCGGTGTGCGGTGTGAATGCAGGCTCGAAACAGTGAAGCATAGAATCTCTACTTACTTACCACCACCAGCCGAAGAGCCAACGCACGGATGTGTAGTCCCATTTTCCTCACAAACACATCCCCTGTCTTTCAGTCTGCCGCAGATGTACTACCCTCAACATTCGGCTCTCCTGAACCCGCTGCTCGCCCAGCAGCCTTTGCTTGACTATCAGCTCCTTGCCATGCAGAGCCAGCACCAGGCATACGGACTGCCCGCCGGAGGAGTAACCACCGGAGCCAGTGAGTGGTCCCAGATTGTGTGGTGGTGGTGCTGGTCCCCCGTAGTTGCGCGTGCGAAGCGAGATGATCGGGGGACGGCCGCCCTCTCTCTCACTCCCCCTCTCTCTCCCCCCTGATTGTCTCGCTTTGCAGGCCGGCTGAGGAAGGCGACGGATTCGGGCGACGGACCGAGTGCCGCCAAGAAGCCCGCACTGAGTGAGTAACGCAGATGTAGATGTCACACCATTTGAAAAACGCAAAACGATCTCGAAACGCTGCGCGCTTTTTGAAAGATTCTGGCGCATATCCTAGAGCATAAACACCCACCACATTTTCGAAGCGTATTAGTAGATGCCACACTCACCTTATTGAAAACTTGCAAAATGATCTCATATCTCATCAGAACGCGCACTTTCTTGAAGATGCTTTATAGAGCAGTTATAATATTATTCTGGAAGATAGTCTCCAGATTACGGTAGAAAATCGATCTACCCTCTAGTCGCATTCGATCTACCTTCTAGTCGTGAGAAGACCCAAGCGCGCGCTTTCAAACGATAATATCGATCAAAGAAGCCGACACGAATCAAAGAGGCTGCGGCACACTCGAGCCTTTCCCGCGCTGTCTGACCTCTCTCGCTCGAAACTGAGTTTCGTCAACTGACCCCGGCTGTCAATAGCAGAAACTATCCTCCAGGCGACGACTATAATCGATATATTGATAAGAATCAGTAGGTCCAGTGTTTTTCTACCATTAGTGTGATAAGTCTTCACCGGAGGCAATCTATTTCCTTTCTTATCACATCGTGAGACTATCCTTGGAGATGGTCCTCTAAATGTATATTTTTCTCTTCTATTTGTAGCTCGTGAGCACACCACACTTGGGTTGCGCAAACAGAAAACATGAATGCGAGTCTCGAAATAGACAAACGGTCAGATATGGAGTGGTCCGACTGCGTGGGTGGTCTAAACATCGTGGGTGGTCTGCTAATTTGCATATATTTCAGTGAACGCCGCTGCCGCCTCAGCCGCCGACCCTTCGTACAACCAGTACCTTCTGCAGCTCGCCGCGCAACAACAAATGCTCAAGGGCGACGTGCCGCAGGTCTAGCCCCGCCCCTCCAAACCCCGCCCCCTCACACCCACACACACACACACCGCCAGTCGTTGCCTGAGCCCCGTGCCATCTCTTCCTTCTTCCTTCTTCCCTCCTAACACAACTCTTCCTCCACTCGCTGCTTTATCTCACACCAGCGTAGAATATTGATTTATTGATTGTATTGATTGATCGACTCGTCCCAGAACCACACCACACGTACATACAGAGAGATTGCTCCCCGTTATGATGTTCTATTATGTACTGACACTAATCTAATAACTCTCTCTGTTTCCATGGTTTGTACATACAACGAGGCCCCTCTCCACTCTCTCTGTCTCCTGAAAGTTTCTTCCTCTCTCTTTTTTTATTGAATATTGATTTGGATTTATGAGCATTGCACCAAATTCTACATGATCTGCATAAAAATATATTATACAATGGGTGTACAGTATATGAAAGGTTATTGAAACGGATGTAGGACGTTCCCTCCACTTTTGCAAGGTCCTCCACATTTGCATGGTCCTCCACTAGCATGAACGATCCCTCCACCGACCATGAACGATCCCTCCACTTGGCTAGGACTTTCACTCCACTTTATATTTAGGCGTTTTACATCCTGTTTGTGTCGTTTAAACTTCCAAACACACCATTTAGCCGTGAGTGTTGAATGCTAACACTATCTAGAAACTTCTACAATGTGTTCGCATAGTTGGTATAGTCACAATCTGAGAATGCTCCCTTGGCCAGGCGCCCAGCAGGCCGCATAGCACGGATGGTGAACATGCGTCGCGGTATGCGCGCTCTCTTTTCAAATACTCTATTCGAGTGTCTGACCCGTGGGAAGAGAGAGAGAGAGAGATAGAGAGAGAGAGAGAGAGAGAGAAAGAGAGAGAGAGAGAGATAGAGAGAGAGAAAGAGAGAGAGAAAGAGAGAGAGAGAAAGAAAGAGAGAGAGAGAAAAAGAGAGAGGGTGCAAGCGGCGCACTTTTTGGTTGCGAGTTTAATTCACATCTCACTTCTCTTTTTCCAAAAGAAAAAAAAAGAATGAGCGCACGAGGTGGCGCACTGTTTTTTTGTGAATCCGGGGTCCTCCTAGTCGAGAACAAGATGGGGTTCCTGGAATACGACAACGTCAGCAGAAGAAGTTGGGTTCGTGACGTCGGACGGTCGGACGTCTTGAATTCCGTTTTTTTAGTCCGTAGATGTTGCTGTGACTCCTTCTGGCTACCATGAGAGTGGAATGACACAACACATCACAGGAGCTGGGTATTTAACAAGAATGGGCGACTCCGAGGAAGATCGAACCAGCGACCGTGAGATTGAGAAACGAACGCTTCATCCACTGACTGAGTCGCGCCCCCGGCTGTGAACATACAACTGCGCACATCATTCAGCATTATGAATAACTACTCTGAAGTAGTTCATAAATATGTACGTCGTACATATATAGTGATCTAGTTTGCCATTAGTACTTAAGTGTGTATATGCTGTTGCTCGGCGACTGCTCAAGTAACCCTTTCAGTTCTGACTCTTTTTTTTTGACAAACTGACATATGAACATACAACTTATTTTTATAAATTAGGATAGCGCAGATTGCCACAAGCTGCGACATATCGAATGTGCACGAATGACGATTTGTCTTTCTTCTCGGCTCGCGCTCGGCTCCTTACAGAACAGGATGACAGAAGTGAGATGTGAAATACCAACTATGCGAACACATTGTAGAAGTTTCTAGATAGTGTTAGCATTCAACACTCACGGCTAAATGGTGTGTTCGGAAGTTTAAACGACACAAATAAGATGTAAAACGCCTAAATATAAAGTGGAGGGAACGTCCTAGCTCAGTGGAGGGATCGTTCATGGTCGGTGGAGGGATCGTTCATGCTAGTGGAGGAATCGTCCTTTGCACTTATTCTAAAAAAATGTGGAGGGAACGTCCTACATCCATTGAAACAACACTGAAGTTAGTTCAGCCCCGGGGAAATTCTTGAAAAGTGAATAATGTGAAAGAACTGAGCTCACATCATTCAGATTCGTATCGAAGCACAGTAAAGATTCATTTCTGTCACAATTTGTCTCATTTTGATAAGAGCAAAATGTTTGACAGGAATCGAAGCAATGAGCTTGGTTTCATAACGGCACTTGCACGCAATGACAATGATTCACAATGATTGCAAGTGATAGACGTTGAATGAATTGTGCGACTATCGAAATACGGGTTTGAATCATATAATTGCAGTAATAAGTATGTAGTACTCACACTAAGCTAAGTTTCGATCATCGGTAATCGCAACAAAACTGTGGCGATCAAAATGATCATCAAAAGTTATCAGGAATTCTGAATGTGTAACGTGCATTTGCATTATAGTCAGAATATAGCCATTAGAGGTAAATGAGGCATGAACACTTTAAAAAAATATATAATTTGCAATTAGAAACTATTCGTTAGGGTTCCTTGTTCATTGTCTCACGTTATCAGTGAATCAAAGTTAACAGTCTAATAAGCATTCTATGTACCGAAGAAAAGTGAGAATACTCCGTCAAATATCAGGTTTTCAAAAAAGAACTATCAACTATGTGTTCTGGAATGAAAGTGAAATGCTACACTTCTGTAGTGAGTATAAAAATGAGTATAAAAATTAGCATGACAACAGCCAGTCTTGTGTACTTGTGAACTTGTGTTCTGGTATCAGAATCAGAATGAAGCTTCTCGTGATTTTCGCTCTTTGCGGAACAACTCTGTCGCTGACTGCACAGGACTATGCTGACACTGAGGTATGAAGAAACCATGACCATATATATATTACTTCCTTATTCGCCTCTCGCAACGCTGCAAAACACAATATACGCGCTGCCCGCGTTTTCTAAAGACCATAATTTTGTGTATCCCAAGTACAAAGTGCTTGGATTGGACCATACAAAAATCTAGAAAAAAAACTTTTTTTCGCGTCACGCCTCGGGATGCGGCATTTGCGAAGAGGTGATTAGAGGAATCGAAAAGACGGCCGACAATCACAAAGTGGCGAAGAAGGTGATGAGAAAGAAGAACGGGAGAGAGAGAGAGAGAGAGAGAGAGAGAGAGAGAGAAACACAGAGAGAGAAAGAAAGAGAGAGAGAAAGAAAGATCTTGACCCAACTCAACAAAAGCGCATTCATAAAATGTTTACAAATACTAACACAAACCTGCGCATACCGGACTGTTAAAGTAATCAATGAAATATAAGCAATATTAGAGAAAGAGAAAGAGGGATGGGCTGCAGGTTTGTGTTAGTATTTGTAAACATTTTATGCATGCGCTTTTGTTGAATTGGGTCAAGAAAAACTGACTCTCTTTACGCGAGTACTTTTAAGAGATAGTTCACTCTTTCACTTTTTTCTATATTCGTCTTTTCCTAATATAAAACAGACTAACCCTGTTTCTCCCAGATCTGTCAGAAGGATCTCGATCACAAAATGCAGAAGGTGGTCGACGATGTGAGTCTGGGAAAGAGAGAGGAATGGAGAGAGAGATAGTGAGAGATAGAGAGGAGAGTGAGAGAGAGAGTAGAGGGTGTTTTCAGATCTTTCAGAAACAACCTCCTCACGACGTTTGCAAGCACATCAAACTGTGCCACTGATCATAATATGATGCTCATTGCTAATAATAAAATCTTGTTGAACAGTCTTTCGCCTTTCATGTCTGCATCTTAGCAAAATTTTCCGTCGAAAACTGTGTATCTTGCAAAAGCGTGCAGGTAAATGTGATCATGAAAATAATGCACATTATTTTGCGTGACCGAGTAGGCGTGTTGCGAACTTATGGTAAATCCGAATGGCAGATTTGATTATACTAGAGATGCAAACAGCAGATTTGATTATGCTAGAGATGCATTGTGAAAATTGTGTGTCTTTTTTTCATTTTACTGGAATAGGCGTTAATTTTCAGTTGTTCGTTAGTGCCAATTTACCATTGTTCGTTCATTGTACAATCGCGAAAATTCAGATCGTCATTTAATAAATATCTTGCCAAATGCTATTCTGGATTTCGCTGTTATACGGTATTCCCAGTATTCTGTTTTACATCCTTGTTGTTTATGGAATTAACAAATCGAGAACTCTCTACGCTAAATCATATGTGCTCCTGGTGACAAAAAGTTCTGTGATTGTAAGTGATTATGTTGGTTATCATTCTTCACATGCATTCTAGCATATAATTTACTGGATTATGTCTTTGTATGGAACGAAACTTGCTGTGACGATTTCTAACACCAGTCCATTTCGATTTTTATTCGAAAACATGAATGGTCTCGGCACGAAAACATTTTGTTTCGTAATATATTATCTTGTTTGCGTCTATAATACACTACTGTGTAGTCTTAGCCTACATAGATTCATATCAGTGGCTTTTCTTTACAAAGCAGAACACGTAAGTGTATATTTCATTTTCTAAAACAAGGTCATGTTCTAAAAATGTATTTTCATAGATATGGAACAAAATTGTCATTGTCACATGGATTAATGAGTTCATTTCTCCTGTTTGGTGTTCTCTGCCAGCATTTCTGGAACAAAACGAACCATTAGAGTTCCGTTACAACAATATCAGCCAGAGTTATCACTATTCCAATGTGGTGGTACGGTTTCACATTACATTTGACTAGTTTATGAATAATTTAAACTCATTTTTTTCTAGAACACAGAGATCTACATCCGTATTCTCTGGTTTTATGGTGTATTCATGTTTCTGAATACATTACTCAGTTTCTCGACTTTTTGTTTACTTGTGATGCGAAGAAAAAGTCTCGGGAGTGGTATGAAACCAGAATTACAGTTGTTCAAAATAACTGTCATTCAACTCGTGATTTACCTATTCGGATATACCATATTGGTATTTTTTATTAACTACAAAAAGTATTTCACAACTTTTCTTTTCAGCTTCTCCGTTATCTGGCGTTTACTTTCCCAATTCTACAGTTTTCTACAAAGCTTCTCATTTTCTTATCCGATTTTCATTCATTGCTCCATCCATTCATCATTGTTACTTTCGATCAAAACGCTCGAAAAAGTGTTTTAAGGTAAGAAAGAGGAAAAGAGAAAAGGTATACATTGTTGAAATATCAAAAAATGTCAATGCAGGTTTCTTGGCATATCCAACACTACCGTTCGGACAGTCGCCGTTTCTCGCATGTCTGCGGCTGTCGTAAAGAGAACGTCAACATCATAACTGCCGCAACCTCTCTCATTTTACAAGATCTATATGTGTGTTGCATAGGAGTCGAACCCGCGCTCTATCGCTCGCACGTAATGACAATGAATCAAGTGAATGACGTTGAATAAAGGAATTTGTGGATATCGAAAACGGCATTTGATCAAATAAATGGTTGTACTAAGTAGTTTTCACTTTTGTTTGTTTCGATGGTCGAAAATCGAGATAAACTGTGAGGAAGATACTTACTTGAATACTTGAATATTTCTTCAGCTTGCCAGCGCGAAGTTCATCTTTCGCCACAGTGAACATTCTGAGTTTCCCACTGCTTGCGGTCTTTCCTGCGCCCGTAGAGCAATTGATCTCCAGAAAGTGAGCATCAGAATCTGTCTAGCGGTTGGTTAGAGAGAGAGAGAGAGAGAGAGAGAAAGAGAGAGAGAGAGAGAGAGAGAGAGAGAGAGAGAGAGAGAGAGAGAGAGAGCTGGTAGAGTGTGGAGTGACGCATTATACATTTTCTGTTAAGTTACTGTGTCTCTTCTTGCAGAAAGGTTTTGAGATAACGGAACATAAAAAATGACAACAACTAAAAAAACTCATAAGTCACGTCCCGACCGATTAAGCTATGAAACTAAACGAGTTTCTTTTTTCAAAAACATGTTGGAATCGAACACGCCTTGAAATTTGAATCATTGACAACTAATGTACGTTTCGTATATAAAGTTCTGAGCAAAATAATTTAATACCATACTAATGAAAAATCAGAAAAAATCTCACGAGAACTACAGAGACGACAAAGTGGTCGAATGGATCGAGGTGGACTGCCTGACATTTTCAATCTGACAGTGGCTTGGAAAAAAAGGTTTATCGCTGATTCATCGCTTTTCTATCGTCATGTAGAAAATTGTTTAATATGACACTTCCAAGCTTAAATCATTCTTAGATTATTCTTATATTAAGTGGACCGACAGTGACTAGAAAAGACAGAAAAACTATTCAAATTCATATTACTACGTTACACCCTAGCAATCGCCCTGTTTTGGCGGGAAACCACCTTGGCGTGAGAATATCTGATCCACAAATGGGTAGTGTTTACCTGCCGATCGGCCAAAGCGGATGCTGCGAGTTCATCTATCTAACAAACCAAATTCGAGTTTGACGCTTTTGTTCATCAATCATTCACTCGTCAGGCGACATCGACGACGACTTTTGCGTGGACGTTGCCGCCTCGAGCTTCGTTGGATTCTGGGGTGACCGATGTCCGCTTCGTCTTCTTCACTCTCTTGAAGCGACGCAGGAGAGATGTGCGAGTAGGCAGCGATACGGTGTACTCTCTGTCACAAAATGTTGCGAGAAATAGAATCTAAAAAAAAGGAGGAAGGAAAGTTACCGATATGGTTTGTTTAGGACCAGCAAAGCAAACGTGCCAGTGGTGCCTTGACAGCATACCCATGATCCACTAACACGTGTCTGCAAAAGGTTATTCAGCTATGACGTCACTCTCACTCTGCCACGCCCATGCCTCGGAGATGATGACGGAGACGAGAACGACGAGTGGGATCACCATTGCGATGAGGTACAGACCCATCTGAAAAGGGGTACGTCCCAAATAAGTACATAGCTGACCACTTGCACTGGTCAGACCAGGGTTGACCTTGTTCATTCACATGCTTTTCATGCTTACCGTTTACGATATTAGTTCTCTCTTGCATAAACATAAACATGTTTCACTAATACTGTCGTTCACTAATAACTCACTAATACGACTATCCCCAGAAGACACCAAGATCTAGTACGAAAGATCCATTACTTTTTTGACTAGTACATATCAGATTTTTCTACCGTCGAAAAGTGCCAACGCTCTGAAAACGAACTCATATCAGAAGGTTACTGTTAAAATCATGACAATGACTCTAAAAGCACGCCAAAATACCTTTTACGGTTGCTTCGTAGATTGTGTCTTTTCTTGCTAATTGTACCTGAATTCAATAAACTGTAACTTTTTTTAAACTGTACCATATCTTCACAATCTGTACTTAATTTTTTGCAAACTTTACCTTGTTTTTTTGCACTGTACCCTCTTTTGTCAGAGAACACGATGATGTTCCATTTTGTCAATGTTCTTCCTGCCCGGTACTTCTTGCTTCCACTCGGTGTTCTTCATCTTTTAAATACCAATTTTACACCCACACCTAACTCTCGTCATAAAATAATACAACTTTTAATACGCAAAATTTTTCGAAATGTGTGGACGTACGTAATACAAAGTACAGTAATCGTTCAGTTCATGGAGCACATCACGTGGTACTTCTTGGGCTATAGTTCACGTAGATAGTGTCAATGTCGAACGGCTACAATGCATCGATTGGTAAAGTTCCCGCAAATTCTCCAGTTCATTCGCGCGCTATGGCTGCCTACCACCCGGTTGTGCGCAAGCAGATCCATTTGAAATGTACTGCAGCGATTAGTGATCGATTTTATGATAATTAGCCAAATAGGCATGATGCGGATCTCATAAAATATGTGCCTTAGGGCAGAACTGATTTTACATCGACTCACCTGGGCCGCCTTCTTCTCCCCCTTCTTGTACTCTTTGGGAATGTCTATTTCCATGGTGCACTGCTGTAACTCGCGATTAGTCAATTACACATACGAGTAGCTTTCGTTTGATGATTGATGAACAAACGCTGTTCTCGCTGTTGAACAAATTGTTGCCTGACAACTTAGCCCTAACCGTCTAGGAAACTCGAATGGGTTTGGGAGACTTGGCGACTAGACATTCGAAACACTCTCACCGCAGCCATGCAGTTGTGTGAGATGTGGATGATGTCGACGTCCTTGCCAGTCGAGATCTGAAAGGTGCCATTGGCAGAAGACGAGCCGCTGGCCAGACTCTTATCTGAAGTCAGCAATCATGAAAATGAAAGAGAGAACGATATGCACTCACAATCTTTCAAGTTCATGAGTCGGATATTGGCGTCCTTCTTCGAGTAAACCTTCTCAAAACACTTGAACGTACCCTAGAATGAAGAAATTAGTTTTAAAGATACAAAGCACAACGTATTGCAACAATCGCCGCTACAACGTTTGATTTCAACAAGATCATTCACGCAGTGTGTTGACAGTATCCTACCGTTCCTTACGACAAGTGCGCTAGCGACAGTAGTGAGAAGGAGAAGCGAGAGGACAGCATCTTGAAAAGAATGAAGCACTCGTCAAACTGCTGTTTTTATTTACTCCCTTTCGTAGCGAAGGATCAAGGACGAATTGCGAACATATGTAGTTGTTTTTCTCACATCTTCCTCGCAAACGGACCAGTTTTTCAAATCACAAATTGCTTTCCACATGTTTTTTTTCTGTTTTTGAGAGAGAAGTGATGATGTTGTGTCTATAGTCTGCTTTCTGTTCCGACCGACTTGATGGAAATGCGCAGTCTGGGAAAACGATGGCGACCGATCTATAGAGATCAAAAGATCAAAACTATGGAGGCAACATAGACGTCCGTGTGAAAGTCGCTCAAAAGAAGTAGCCTTCATTTTATTTACAACAAAACAAAAAATATTTTATTTATATTTCATTCATAACAAAACCAAAAAATAAACGGTGCGTAGGATCATACAATCGCGCGCCTATTGGGAATTCCTCACTACGAGTTCAAATCTTCGCGACGCGTTTTTTTCTCATATTATATTTATTATATGTTTTTATCAACGTGGAAATCGTGGTTCACTCCTTTAATATGACGTAATCTTTTTTTTGAGGAATTTGCCTTTACAAAGCATTCGTTAGTGTGTATTGTCTTCTGTTGTCAGTGTTAGCAGTAATTTTGAGTACTGACAATACTCTATACTCTATCACATGTCAGGTTAACAATAAAGAACTTGATGTGTTCGGAATTCTGGAATGAAAGCGAAAAACAACTTTGGTTGAAAATCTTGCAAGGCGTGCAGGTTATGATAAGAACACACATAAATCTACACGACGCATTAGGATGTAGGCGTGTTGCGTACTTGATTGAAATGCTTCGTGAAATTAGTCTAGCAAACTTGCAGGCTTTGATTATACTAGAGACGCATTGTGTGTACTTTTTGCATTCAACTGGAATAAATGTTAAAGGAACAGAGGCGTTTAGCAGAACCGTGGGGTTTTGAAATTTTCAAATTTCGCGCGCTGTCGCGAACGAGAAGAATCGTGATATATTCGCAAAATGATCGGGGAGGATTCGAACCCGCGACCTCAAGATCCATTGCCGCCGCACTAACCAGCTGCGCCACAGAGACAGTTGGTTAGATAGCCGAAAACATCGTTGATAATACCGGCGTGCACAACGCAACGCAGCAAACTAGGAATTGTATGTTTCAACTTGTTTTCCGGAACTACACTACACGCTCATCCACAAACACACGAGCTCATTCACCACAAATAATCTCTAGGCAAACTTTATTCAAAACGAGTTATATGTACACCATAACAATAAAACCATTGTAATGAAATAACAATGAGGAATTGACAAAGCAGAGAGAGTAGTTCACAAATAAATGAGAAACAGAATCCCTGTTTCGGCCCATTATCCTGCAGACAGGCTACATCAACGTACTACAATCTTTTCCTCCTCCCTCCTTGATCCTGCGAACGCGAGTGGGAGGGTTACGGGCATCGTCGACATCTGAACAATACAATGTATACACGCGCAACGAAGTTATCGTACAGTTTATAACACATTATTCCTAACATGTGGAATTTCGGCAAACAACCCGACACAAAAATATCATACTCACCATATAGCTCCTTTCTGCGTCCTGCTGACTTGTTGTTGTGCATATGTCCAACAAGCACAAACTGAAAATGTATTCATAAACGATAACTTCATTGAACGATATACGTGCTATAATACCACATTACAAAACACTCACTTCACAGTCAAATAATACGACGAAAAGAGCTCAGCTGAAGGTTACGTCGTCGCAGCTGCTCGCCAGGCAGGCCTCGCCTCGCCTAGCCACGCACGGCGTACACCTGAAGTCGGTCATAGAGCGAATGGATGAACAATGTGTATAAATGAAACTATGAAAAAACTATATAGAATTCACTTGAACATTTCATAGATATTCACAGAACAATAAGACGAATTCTACGTTGTTAAAGTATGATGAGCACATAAATTGTATATGATGATGACTATATATCTGAACGTTGCTACAAAAGATTTGTTTGTATGAAATGATGCTACATAAAATATGAACAACTTGGAACTCGCCATTAAAATAAATCATACGTTTCGAAACGTACACGGTCATAGACAATCTTTCAATGAACGCATTGCAATACAATTGTTGCAAAACGACAATTACGGAGGGTTTCTGAACACGTGATAAGATTAAAACATACAAAAACGTAAATAAAACAAGGAACAACAGCTGATACAAAATGAAAAAACTTCTGTCAAACGCTAGTGCGGTGCGCTGTGTGTGTGTGCGGTGTGTGCGTGCGGTGCGCTCGTTTCGCGCTTTTTTTGATAAAACCGCGCACCGTACAAGACCGAGTTTAGTAAAACCGCGCTCTCTTCGATTTGGCGCGAAATTCAAAAATAAAAACCGCAACCACTGCGGTTTTTGACGGCCTAACGCGATTACAGACTTAAACAGTCCTTTTTTTGTTTGTTTTGTATTCAAATAGGTCAAGAATCAAGTATGGGTCAAAAAAATAGCGCCTCTGTTCCTTTAATTTTACATGTGTTCGTTAGTGTTAATTTCTAATTATTTGTTCTCTGTACAATTGCGAAATTTCGAGATCGTCATTTATCAGAAGCTCTTGCCAAATGCTATTTTGGATAACGTTGTTATACGGTTTTCCAAGTGTTCTGTTTTACATCCTAATTATTTATGGTATTAACAAAAACAAAACTCTGTGCGCTAAATCCTATGTTATCATGGTCACAAAAAGTTCTATGATTGTGGGTATTTTTTTCTAGTTTGGTTATGTTGATAACAAAATGAACTTAGCATAATATTTACTGGATTGTGTCTTTGTATGGAACGAAACTTGCTGTAACAACTTCTAACACCAGTCCATTTCGAGTTTTATTCGAAAACATGAATGGTCTCGGCACGAAAACATTTTGTTACCTGTATTTCTATTTGTCTTGTGTTTATAACACACTCTTATGTAGTCTCACCCTACATGGATTCATATCTGTGGCTTTTCTTCACAAAGCGGAGCATGTGAGTGTATATTTCATGCTCTACAAATAATTTCTTTTTTTTTAAAATATGGAACAAAATTGTCATTCTCACATGGATTATTGAGTTCATTCCTCCTGTTTGGTGTTCTTTGCCAGCATTTCTGGAACAAAACGAACCGTTAGAGTTCCGTTACAACAATATCAGCCAGAGTTATCACTATTCTAATGTTGTGGTATGCATGTTACATCTGCAAATTGAAATATATGGAACAAAAATTGTTCCAGAACTTGCAAATCTACATTCGTATTCTCTGGTTTTATGGTGAATTCATGGTCGTAAATACAGTATTCAGTTTTTCGACGTTTTCTTTTCTTGCAATGCGAAGAAAAACTCTCGGTAGTGGAATGAAACCACAGTTACAGTTGTTCAAGATTACTATCATTCAACTTGCAATTTACCTATTCGGATATATGTACCATACCGGTTTCTTTCACAATCGTAACTCATCTTACAACTCGTTTTCAGGTGCTTCGCTATCTAGCGTTTTCTTAGCCGATTCTACAGTTTTCCACAAAGCTTCTCATTTTCTTCGCAGATTTTCAAAGTTTGCTGCATCCATTTATAATCGTTGCATTTGATCAAAATGCTCGAAAGGGTGTTATGAGGTAAGAGAGAGGGAGAGAGAGAGAGAGAGAGAGAGAGAGAGAGTATGATTACCATCACAGGTTTCTTGGCAGACCGATGCAACCGGTGAAAGTGACTGCTTCTCGCATGTCAGTGGCCGCGCGAATCTCAATCACAAAACACACATGACTACAGATGTTTTATAATACGTGTGATTACATGTATACAGGTTGTTTTCTATGCACTAATAACGAATAACTTCCATAACTGTGTTACTTGTTGTTGTATGTGTCATGATGTGTGTGTGATTCCGAATAAATTCAGTTGATTTGAACAGATTTCATGACAATTGATGGGGGAAATAGGACGATTCCTATTCTCATCAGTCCCATAACAAGAGTGGATCGAGCGCTGAACGATTCATCAGAGTTTTTTAGTTGCTGAAATCACCTCTTCTAGAGTTGCTAAAAAGTATCATTTCTCTAATAAATTTTGTCTTGCGATCGACACGAATCTAAACATTTTGATTTTGATTTGATATTTCTGAAAGAAACCTGATAAACACAGGTCATATCATCGGTCAACAACAATGTTTATCTCTTTCGGAAATATGATTATCGGTCATTTCCTGTTTATTAATTTGTGTCGATCGTTTTTATCTTTAGACAATCTTTATTGCTTTCACATTCACATATCAAACTAACAGATTGAGTATAAATAAGTAGCGACACATATTCAATGGATTAGAATTCCAAGATGCGTTTCGCTCTTTTCTTCTTCGTTCTTGTTGCGATTGCAATTGCGACAAGTGCTTCAGAAACGACTGAGGTAAGAAAAGGAAGAGGAGAGAGAGAGAGAGAGAGAGAGAGAGAGAGAGAGAGAGAGAGAGAGAGAGAGAGAGAGATGCTAACATCTCGACGATTTCAGATAATCGCTTCGCAAGAGTCGCGAGTTCGTCCGGTCACCTCACCTGCAGCCTATTTATGAAGGAAGGCATGACAAACCAAAATAAATTTCTTTTCAGGGTGGTATCGATTGTTGCTGTGCGCTCCCGCAGCAGCCACTGCTGCGGGAGCGACCTGTCTCCCTGCTACACGTGCTGCCACAACAAGTTCAACAACGTCATCGCTGCTGCCAAGAAGTGACGACCTTCCCAAATGCATTCCATAGTTGTCCTAACGCAACCCCATAAACATTACTGTTTTTGTTCTTTAGCTACATGTGATAATACACTTGGACGTTGAACACCGTGTTCATTTCGCGTGTGTATGTATCACGTTTACGTGGTACATGAACAGTGTGTACATCTGTACATGTGCTACATGTGAAAATGATCAGATCTCAGATGGCCGACTTGACGACAGCTAGCAACGGCAACTCAAGCAACACCGAGCTATACTGAAAACACACCTCATTGAAGAAGAGAGCATGGCTAGAGAAAAGGCTCTAGAAGAAAAACTACAAACGGGAGCAAAGGACAAAAAAAACTACAAACATCAAATCTGACTTTCCCACATCTGTACTCGCGTCTCTCACCCCGTGACATGGGGAGAAAGAGAGCGGTCCGAGAGAGCGCGATACAGCCGGCTGCCCCGTTCGACCCGACGTTTCAAGATGTGATCAGCTCTATATATATATATATATATATATATATATATATATATATATATATATATATATATATATATATATATATATATATATATATATATATATATATATATATATATATATATATATCTTACTACATGTGTATCCAGTGTCTATTCTCTAATTAAAATTCACAATTTCACTGCTGCCGCCTCCTTTCGTCTCTCTTCTCACCCTCCTCACATCCACGCGCTCGTAAAAGTCGATGGTCCGTGACAGAGGCCACCGTGTTCCCTTTCCTATACCATCCCATTTTGGGGTCACCTTCTCTCTTCCACTCTGTCCGTCAGTACTATCCTGTCCTACACACCTGCTGGTCGCCTATATCGACCGAATTTTCATTACTTTCATTATTCATGAACTGTTAACGGGTTTCTCCGATCAGTCCTAATTATGCCTGTGGATATGTCCGTCAGCTATGGGGAACATGATATTTGTGAACGGTTTAATCGACGTATTTCTACACAAAACTATAAGTTATGCAGGATTGTACACCACGCTTTGGTGGAGGACTGTATAGATACCAGAAAGTGAAAAAGGTTCTGTTTCTGTATCCCATTTTTTCAGTATACATACTGATCATTTTTATTAATTCTTTATGTACTGCTATGTTCTATACATTTGCTGGTCTCCTATATTAGAGACCACAACGTGAGATGTAGAGAGTGAGGCGAAATCATGTAACATATTCTCACTGGACGCATGATGTGCTGTAACTAGCATAGAACGATTCGCCCTTTCGCGCTGATTCCAACGATATTTCATTTATGAGATCATGTACCCTGTAAAGTAGTGAAAATCTATAAAGAGTGATATGATGACGTCATATTTCTTTGATCTAGCCGCCATTGCCCAAAATGAGTAATGAAAAATGATGTCATATGAGACGTATTTCATAAAGTACTGATCGATTACAATCAAACAAAGCGTATTGCTACTATTATAAACGAATATATTCATAATTCAACTATCGATGACGTCATCAGTGTTTTGATCTAGCCGCCCTCTGTCGCACTTTCCCTATGTGAGCGCGCGCTCGGGTGCGCGCGCCGCGCGGAATTTGAACGCAATGTGAACGATGAACCCTATGAACATTATATATTTTTGAATTCAGCCGGAAATAAACTACATTAGTGAACTACAAAATGCTATACTATATCCAAACATCTGAAAATGTCATTGTCGTCCCCACTCCTATATTGATCAATTCTTCATATTCAGATAAGTATACTTTCGCGGACACAATCTAGCAATTGTGGTGGGTTTTTTTAAAACCATTTTTTTCAACCAATAAAATAATGACAGTGAGACAGTGAACTACAGCTTGCAATATTTGAACTTTTAGAAATTCAACGGAAACAAGTGAGGGGGCATATACCAAAAGTCGTCTAAAGTTTACCTACTCTGTCTCCGCCTTGTCTGGATATCAATCTTATTGTTTTTAATGGTTGTATTGATTTTTTTGTTTGAATAATTGGTCGTTTAGTTTTTTCACAATTTTTTTTAAACAAAAACATGCAAAAATGGACTGATAATGGAATGTTTATGCACAACGCACAAGTATACGTATCAACAAAACAGTTGTATATAAAGCCTTTCGGCCCACGGTTTATAAGTGACCTATTTGATTACATCTCTAACACGCACATTGTCTTGTTGGTGTTGTGGAAAGACTCTCTTGTATGTTTTCATAATCATTCTCCTAATCTCCATATTAGTATAAAGCAGTGTCCACGGCTGAAGAGTGGCCATGATTTCGAAAACGTATGGCCTAAATACTTGAGTTATCAAAACTATATAATTGAGCAACTCACGCATAACTGAACATTTCTCTTTGTAAAGAGAGATCGTCCGTCATCGTAGCGAAAATTACCAGTGCCACCTAAGCACACGCTTTGCGTCAATTGAATTATGGCATATTCGATTATCATACTCTGAATGTTTCGAGCAGCATGGGAATAAATAGAATTATCGATGTTATAATAATGCTTCGCTGAACTCGGTGATTCTTCAGAGACTGCTGTAAAAACCGTACGGAATGGTTTTTGAAATAAGTTTATGATTACCACTTTCAACGTGCAATACGTTGAGAACGAATACATCGAAGTACAGATTACTGTAATTCCTGCGGTAATTACGATTGCTTCAACGGATACAATCTTAAATTATCTATTTTGCATATAGATTTTTTAAACACAGCTCACATGCAATAACTCATCGTTTTCCGAACATTCCATGATTCCAGAACTCAATATTTTGAATTCAATACGATAACCGATTATCCAGAACATAATAAGTTTCCCAATGATCGGATAAAACCAATTCCCGCATATAATAGCTGTTTGATAAGAGTGTGGCCACTTCTAGAGTTAAAATCGTATTTACAGAGAGAGAAAAATAGATTCACCAATATTGAAGGATTCGAAGGCGCAATGCAAAGTAAGAAAGTATAAACAGCGAAAGGAAGATAGGTCAGAAAAAGAACGCTTCGAAATGTGGCAAGAAAATAATATGTCGCAAACGGCAGAAACCCATTGACTTCTTCCTGAACGTATAAACTATAAATTTGTTTTGTGTGTGTTTTTTTCGTTTTGCGTTCACCTGGAAAAGTCCCAAAACACGATATTTTCTGAACGGCTGCAGGTATTCCACAACAAAATACAGCGCGAAATTGGCGCAGAACTGAATGCTAATCTTTTTAAATTGAAATTTGGTCATTCAAACCTGATTTATGAGGAACGTGTAGAAGGGCGGATTGAAAGCATTGGTTTTCCAATTGCATATGATTACAATAACTATAAACAGATACGCGCATAGCGATATGGAAACGACGACGTTTGTGAGGATGTCAGAAATAGGAAAGGGTGGAGGAGAGAAGTCAGGCAAGGAGACAAAAGTGTCGCTTTCGGGATTCATGACAGCAACAGTGTTCGAATGTATGTAGATATAACTCGTTTGCAGGCTGACTTTAGCTTATTAGGAGCGATTCAACTTAATTTGTGTCGCAATCAGCTTTCATAATTGTATGCGTCAATGCATGATCTCTATGTGCCCCGAACTTAGTGTTGTCATCTACATTTTCTCAAGTATTGTCATCGTTCAATTAATCATCGACCACCTCGATCAGTCAACTAAACAACTAAACTGTACTCCCTCGACGTTAGCAAATCGAAATCTTGGCCTCATTTTATTACTGATTCCCTTCATATGTTTATCTGATAGTAATGTCACGTCATTACAGAACGATTTTTTGATAACTGTTTTTTTTTAAAATCTTGTCGGGTTTGATGCGCAATAGGTGCATGAGTACGTACGTATTATTCATCAAATTGTTAGGACCCACCCTAAATCTTGAACATGCATCATGTTATTGTTCCAAAACGGCACAGTTTAGTTTCAGTAGTACATGTGACTGGGCGAGGACACAGTGCGGCGACGGAGACACTCCCTCTTCAGCTGACCGTTCGTTGCTAGCACGGCCTAAAAGGTTTTTTCAAGGCGCGGCCAGTGTTTCAAAGGCATAGCAAGGCATTCCGAAGTCAATTCGGGAATGTTCCGAGGGCGATTCGAAAGGCAATTCGGGTTTTTTTTTAAAAGTAGATAGAAGAACAGATGGAACATAATAGCTAGATACACAACGGAATTTTTCGACCCTTTAACCAAACATCGAGTTGACTACGCTTTTTGGGTGAAACTGTGTTGTGATAGAAACTCTCACCCACGGCAATGAGACAGTGGCGACATCGTAGACATATCCAAGGAGGGAGTAGACTAGATCGAAGATGTCGGGAGAGGAAGCGAACAAGTGGATGAAGAACTGAAGGAAGAGGATGAGACAGAGAGAGAGAGAGGGAGAGACAGAGACAGAGACAGAGAGACAGAGGGGGAACGAAACAGAGAGACAGAGAGACAGAGGAGGGAGAGAGACAGAGAGACAGAGAGACAGAGAGACAGAGAGACAGAGAGACAGAGAGACAGAGAGACAGAGAGACAGAGAGACAGAGAGACAGAGAGACAGAGAGACAGAGAGACAGAGAGACAGAGAGACAGAGAGACAGAGAGACAGAGAGACAGAGAGACAGAGAGACAGAGAGACAGAGAGACAGAGAGACAGAGAGACAGAGAGACAGAGAGACAGAGAGACAGAGAGACAGAGAGACAGAGAGACAGAGGAGGGAGAGAGACAGAGAGACAGAGAGACAGCGAGACAAAGAGACAGAGAGACAGAGGAGGGAGAGAGACAGAGAGACAGAGAGACAGAGAGACAGAGAGACAGAGGAGGGAGAGAGACAGAGGAGGGAGAGAGACAGAGAGACAGAGAGACAGAGAGACAGAGAGACAGAGAGACAGAGGAGGGAGAGAGAGTCCCCACCGCGAACGCACTCCTCAGCGCCATGGCGACAAACATGACGCATGCCAGCGGGAACATCTTGGCTTCCACCGAGTACGTGGCGGCGGACGTCTGAGGGATGTATTTACCCACACACATCACGCAACATAGAGTTCTACTGGCGTGATAAGTTCTCGTGAAATTGAGCGTAGGCTACACGTACTGAGATTGGTGAATGCAGGCTACATGTGCACAGACACGGCGTTGCCGCGCCCGCGCGTCTCTCGCGCGGTTTAGAGGCATTTGCCGCTCTGGAGCAGCTTGGGCGCGGCTCTCGCGCACTTCTCGCGCGCGGCTGCCCGATGGCTGGTAGAGAGAAAGGGGTGCGCGGCTCTCGCGCATCTCTCACGCAGGCGCTCGAGAGACGCGCGAGAGCGGCGCTCAGTGGATACGTTGTCTCAGATATAAAAGGAGTTTGTATTCAAATAAAAAAATATTTATTTATCATTTTTATTGATTCGTTTATGCATGAGATATACTTTCGCATATCAATTATCATGCTTCTGTGAACAGATCTTTTTTCCAATGTTTGGTATACATGAAAAAGTCATCGTTAGTAGTGAGATGAAATAAGAGTATTACATTGTGGTATTATTTTTTTTATCATATATTCTTGTTCGCAGTTTGGCAAAGGTCAAGTTGGTAACTCCTATTCTCTCACTCTGCCCGTCTGCATGTCTCTCGTTGTCCGACTCTCGCTAACTGTGCCCACCTCATATTGACGCACGCACGCATGCGCGTTTTTTCGATGTTTATTTCGAATCATATTTTTTTTAAACTGAATATACTTGGTTTGTGTTTCATAATATATATTTATAATATGTATTACATGGCGTGGTTGTGCGAGCTTATTTATACGTGTTGTTGTTCGGTTAGACGTACGTTTACGTTGTTTCGGTTAGACGTTGTTTCAGAGAGAGAGAGACCGCATGTTTTGAACTAAATCGATTGAGTGTAAGATGAGCTGACGGTTCGCTGTTCTGGATCGTCTGAACAGTTGTCTGGAGACGGACGGTCGGCTGGTGGTGTCCGAACGCGCCTCGTCATTCGAGCCCGAGCCCCTCACCCCACATCCCGACTTCCGGTGAGTTAAGATCACGTATTGATTTACCGATTGATTGCTATTACAGCGTGTTCATGTCAATGGACGCGAAGATTGGGGAGATTTCTTGTGCGATGCGTAACAGGAGCGTGGAGTTGTGGGTGGATGAGGAGGAGAGGTGGAGGACGAGTGTGTTCGACGTTCGCGCGCGGCCGCCGCCGCTGCCAGCACCGACAAGGCCGCGTCGATCGCAGACAGAGTGCTGCGCGCCATGACCAAGTGAGTTGCAATGCTTGCCGCCGCACACTTGGCCATACTTGTTCAGGACGACTGCGGAGAAGTGCGTGCAGTGGTGTGTTCTGCTGAACGAGTTGGACAGCGAGTCGGCGGCGCGTACCCTGGGAGTGGAGGTGGAGCAGTGGGACGAGGACGAAGAGGAGGGAGGGGAGGACTCTGCCCTGGCTATCCTTGCTCCCCCTGCCAGCAGATGGCGGAGGGGGCTGTGCAGTGGCAGCTGGCCAGCTGGCTGGAGGCTGCGTGCGACTCGTGCTCGTCCCCTGAGAAGGCGTCCCAAGTGGCGGTCGCGTGGGCTGCGTTGGCGGGGAGTGGCCGCGTGGTGGGCGGGCAGGAGTGGACTGCGTGGGGAGGAGAGGGCGCGGCCAGGGTGGACGGCAGACTGGCGCAGTGGCTCACTCACTCGCACCACCCTCTCGATGCCAGGATGCACGGACTGCGTGTGAGGAGCGCTGATGCGGACAAGGTCAAGAGGTGAGCAAAGAAGATCATATTCGTTCCTCATGACTTACATTTCCAGCATCTGCCGTGCTATCCTTCTGGAATGGGCTGGATCGGAGATTAGTGGAAGGGCTGCGGAGGCGCACAGTGCGGACGTGCTGAGCAGGATGCTGTCCAAGTTCGAGATTTGTGCGTGCGAGGTGGGCTTCCGCGGGCTGCGCCTCGTCGGCGGTCTCGTCGACGCGCTGCTAGCTTCCGTGCAGGAAGAGAAGAAGCAGCTGGGAGGTAAGTATTGCAATGGTTCGAATGATCTCAGCACGATTTCTTCAGTCTCCTCCATCTCGGAGTCTGTTCTGGTTGGCTGGTCGCTGTGTGCTGTGTTGTTCACAGTGGCGGCGAAAAAGCGTTTGGAGAGCCGCGTCGGACCGCCTGCCTTCTACCTTGCATGGACAGACATGCAGAGGAGCGAGCACGCAGTCGAGATGTGAGTGAGCTGTCGATGATATAGATGTGATGGATGTGGTGTTCAGCCCGTCTGCGCTGTGTGCGCCGAGATGCGCGTGTGCTGGAGTGCGGCCACTCATGACACCTTCCTCGTGCGCTACGATGCCGCCCGCATGGCCGAGCCGTTCGAGAACAAGCAGCAGTGCGAGAGCTTCGTGTCGCTGCTCAACCCAGTGGTGGAGGAGGATATGGCGATGGAGGAGGTGAATGAGGACGAGGAAGAGGCGGAGAAGAGGAGGAGGAGGAGCGCGCCGTCTCCCCTCGCAGCCGCTATTCGACTCGTGTCCATTCTCAATACCATCCATCGCTTCATGCACACGTTGGAGGTTGACGAGGTATGAATTCTGTATTCGGTTGACTGTTGTGATTGCAATGTGTTTTGCAGACGGAGGCTGTGTTTGCCAGTCAGCGCGCTCTCGTGGCTGTTCCGTGGAGGGATGCGAAGTGCGAGAGGCGCGCGCGCATCGCTGCCATGCTCAACAGTCTGGCTCATGATGAGTACAGGGTGAGTGGAAGCGGCAATCAACTCTCATTGCCACCTTCTTCGTTGTAGGTGCTGTCTGTGGCGTCTCGCGGAGTGTTCTCGCTGTCACTCACTTCATTTTGGTCGTGTGTGGGCTTCGACGCCGCAGGAGGACCGCAGGAGCCAAGGAATGGACGCTTGATTCCGAATGGCAACTCCTCGCCCTCCCCCTCGCCTCCTTCCTCCATTTGAGTAAATTGCTATTTGCTCAGTTTTTGTTTGTACGTGTTGTCTTTCTGTGGTCACTGTGAATATAGTTCTCAAATAGCTTCATCTGTGTAATACTGTGATTATATCAGCTGCTTTACTGTGAGTCAATTGTTCCCATCTTTCTCAACAATGTTTTGATATGTCAAACAAATAAAAGTTTTGTTATGATGTTCGCCATATGCAACAAAAAAGAGCACAAGGAAAATCTAGTGGGTTATTATTTGCTCCATCAAGTACTCTCTCGCATGTGCCTCTCTCGCGCGCCTTACGAGCGCTCACTGCGCCGCTCTCGCGCATCTCTCACACGGGGCGGCTGAGAGGCGCGCCAGAGCCGCACAAAACCGGCGTGTAAGGCGCGCGGGCGCGGCAACGCCGTGTCACTGTGCACACGTCACGCCACAGTTCTACTCTCGTGTTGAATTGCGCGCGTGTCAGAGGAAGACGGAGAATCAGCGCTCGGCAATAGCGCGCAAGACAAGAGAAGCAATTGTATTTCGAGCTATGTATCCGCAAGGTATGTAGATGGACGATTATCGCTCTGGAGAGAACTATGGTTGTGGTGTGCGAATCATGAATGGAAACGTGTCAACGTACAGATCAACACATTGTAACATCGCTTTTCCTAGATATATAGGCGTTCCACCTCGATCTAGCGTACTTAATGATTGTATTTGATGTACAATGTGCTAAACTCACCGCGAATCCCCTTTTCTTGATTCTGACTGTGGACGCGACGAATAGTGGCAGGAGGACGAGGATGGTGCCGGAACAGAGCCGCGAGAGACACGTCTCGTGCTCCATCTGCAATCTCTCTGGCATTCCACTGGCGCAGGAGCAATGATCCTAATGTATAGACACAACGTCTGTCTGTCTGTAAAGTGACGGTGTCGCATGTATCTTCTCGAGTCAGCAATTTTGCATTCACTAGAGCTTCTGCACTGAAGGGGCGTCGCGCAGGATTGTTTTAGCTCACAACCAGAAAGTGCACCGCATCTCTCTCTCCCGTATTTCGATTGGCAAGTGTGGTTAGTGGTTCATCGAAAACTAGCGCATATCTTGAGATTATTGAAAATCCAAATTACTAAATTGAAAACTGACAAACGGGAACGTTCCATACTCGGCTATACTGAGCCCGACTGCACTGGGTGAGAAGAATGCTTGGTCATAGAGAAGATGCCAAGTGGTGAGGAGGAGAGGGAGATGACAGAGGACGAGAAGGGATCTCAGACGACAACCAGACCAGATCTGCACATGTCAAATTCAAATAGGGATATCCTGGGCTGATAGATCTTACCTGGACGTACCTCACCAGCCACACTGCACTCAGTCTGTTCAGATCCATTACTAGAAAAATATATGTCTGCGCGAAGAGCGCCTAATAGTATAGGAAGAGGAGGGAAGAGAGCAGCCATGACCGTTGAGACTTGTTCGAAAAGTCGAGAAGAGCCTGGAAACTTGTAACTTGATTTGTTATACTTGTTTCCTCCATTTTCACGTTACGCAATTATCTCGGTCGATCCAGAAACGAACCAGACAATGAGAAAACGACGTCGACTTACCTGACAGAAATATCCCAGTGAAAGGATTTTGATAAAGATCATGTGGAAAACTACTAGGAACATGTTCTGTAACAATGCGTGAAAACGTTACTGTTAAATTACTCGAACCATGCTATAGTTCTACGCAATAAGTTGCGAGCGGTGGGGTAGATCAGAGGAGGACGGGGAGTCAGGTCTCGGCAATAGCGCGCAAAACAAAAGAGGCAGACGGTTATGGCACCGTATTTCGAACTGCAAGCTAGGTAGATCGAAAACTATCGCTCTGGCGCAAACTATAATTGAGGTCGCCAGAATCTTATAGAACGAGTTCGCATAGTAGCGTTTCTTATTTCGCATCAGAACGTACAACATTCGGGCGTATAAAACAACAGTTTGAACGCGGTAGCACAGTTGAAAAATGAACTTGTACCCTAAATATTGTCTCAGACAGTTAACAAGTTTCCACCAACACACATTGCATTTGTATTGGGTAGTTTGGAACACTGGTTCCAGTCGGGTCGCTCCCACGTTGGAGGAGCATCCCACCACTCACCACAGCTCACATTCAGAGACATCTAAAAGATGACGTGAGACAACTATGACTCTATGACGTCACACAAGTTGCGACATGCTAATATTGGATTCGTTGCACTCAAATTTTGGTAATACTATCCCAAAATAACGAAAGATGAATCAGAAATATTTCCTGCTCACATAGTTAACGAAAAAAGGGTATGTATACTGAAAAGGTGGGTGAAGGATTATGAAGGGAAGTTCCAAGTGAATTCAGTTATGTTTCGAAATTCAATAGTTGGTGAATGCGCGTAAAAAATTAGATTACGCATATCAGACACACGAGAGCATACGGATCGAATTAATGCCCGTATTTTGCTGTCTACAACAGAAGAATCAGAGTCAGAGATTCAATCGTTTTACGTGAACATGTGAGAGAACACAGAGAACGAAAGTGTACTGTATACTTGTAGGAAGGTACAGGCAGGTACACTACTCGCCACATGGAATAGCAAAAGTGTGGGCCCGAGTGGGCCAGCGCTCCATATCGAAATATTTTCTCATAAAATTTTTGTTTAGTTATTTGAAATGACAAACATGATCATGACACGAACATTACAAAATCATTAATCATAAGAACCAAATCGGATGGTTTTGTTGTTTTGCTGTTGTTGTTAGAATTCTCTTTCCAGGGTGTGTGGCAGGGCTTCAATTCGCGGTCTGGAAGCATTGGCCAGATGATCGCTCCGATTGCAGCAACGTGGGTCTCTCTCTCTCTCTCTCTCTCTCTCTCTCTCTCTCTCTCTGTGTGTGTGTGTGGTGTGTGTGTGTGTGTCTCCCTCTCTGTCTCCCTCCCCCTCTCCCTCCCCCTCTCCCTCTCTCTCTCTCTCTCTCTCTCTCTCTCTCTCTGTGTGTGTGTGTCTCCCTCTCTCTCTCTCTCTCTACCTCTGCCACGCCAGTGCCTTTAAAACGTTCCCTGTTCCCCCATTTGTCTATGCTACTATGTTTTCAATTATGCTTTTGTACTCCAACCAAGTTCAGGAATTTCTAGAATACTCATAACCTGTCCACTTGAAGTGCCCTGTTCGATGACACTGGCTACATTTTCTAAAAGAAATTCTAGCACACATTTTCTAAAATTGTCTTCAAGCCGTTTTGTAATCAATTCTGTCATAAAATCCAGCGTAGTTTTAAAGAACTTTTATTGCGTTAAGTTACAGTAGATACAATCATTCATGCATTTAACAATTCTCTGCCAGAAGCAGGCTTAGTTTGTTCACTGTTTTGATAAAACTGCATGTTCTTTTTTGTTACATTACATACGTCACACTGAAGTCTTCATCACAAACTTTAAGTTATAATTACCAATTATAGTTTGTACTGTAGGTTTTATGGAAACCGCTTGATACAATAAAAACAGATTTTGAGAATTGTTCGGAACTAGTGACAACATCATTCCGTAGCCTTTTTTGCAGTAGCACTTGTCCGACTTCTTCAGAAAGCGTCATGTTGTATCTGTGAGCGTGAGACTACATACTGACATCAGCACGTTTCGTCAAAGTGACTAATCCATGATTCCATGGTTGGGAAAACGAGGGTTTTTTGGCGACAATTGTGATCTTGTTGAACATGCTGCCTCAAAAAATGGGAGTCGTAAATCTTCTCATTTTGTCTGCACTATTTGATTGCGCACTCTGTCGTTAATCCGGGTAGTCGCTTGACCTGGAACTTTGAGCTGGGCCTTTCACACAAAGTCTTTGACTTTTTCTGGTGTAAAAACACTTCAAACGGCCCGACTTTCAAATCAATAAATTACGCGAAATTATCACTTGTGAACGAGTGAATTTTGTGCGATTTGTTATTGGTCTTTTTATAGGAAGCTGAAAAGGTACTCTTTCAGCCTACATGGCTCTCTTACTCTTCTTCACGAAACTTTGATGGCAAAACACAAAATGCCTAATCCCTATTCAGTACGAGGTATGTCTCACCCGAAAACGACTCCCACCCCCGCGACTCAAGTGACATCATCTCGGAAGTGACGTCCAGAAGCCGCAATCATAAGGGGAAAGGCTGCAATCAGCTCTGGCCTCTGGACCTCTAACCATATCATGATACGATCAACAAGTGAGGGTGGAACGAGGGTGGAGTTGAGAGAGGGGAGGGGGAGGGAGAGAGAGAGGGAGAGAGAGAGAAGAAAGAGAGAGAGAAGAGGGAACTGCTATAATTTGAAATTCGTTCTTACATGCGCACTTCTCACTATCACATTTTCTCTTAGCGTGGGAGTGAGTCACTGGGGAATTGTCAGTCAGAGAGAGAGAGAGAGAGAGAGAGGGGGGGGGGGGATAGAAAGAGGGGGAAGAGAGAGGAGGGAGATAGAAGGAGAGAGAGAGAGAAGGAGAGAGGGGGGAGAGAGAGAGTTGGACAAGACACTTGCATGAAATCATTTTTAGCTCAAACAATAGATAATATGGGAATTTTGTTCATTGAAGAAAAAAAAGGGATCTGTTTTCTCAATATGTTCAATGAAAACAAATGCGACAAATCAACGTTTGATTCAAGAGAACTTTTTTTTTGATTAGTGACGAACATATTTTTGAAACCGAATACATCAACACTCGAAGCATACTTGCGCTTTTTCAAAACTACCTCAGAGGTTTGCTGGATTCGGACCACCTTTGTAGAGGAGCGCAGCCGCAGAGTGTACCTAGCCCCTTTCTGTCCCTGTCCCGTCTCTGTCTCCTTTTCTCTCTCCCATTTCCTCTCTCTCTTCCTATCTCTCCCTCCATCTCACCCTCTTCCCCCCTCTCTCTCTCTCTTCAAAAAGTGACGCGAGTGGTTGTGAGAGTGGCGCAAGCTGGAATTCGAATTCGATTGTCCTTCCAATTCCTCTTTCCTAGAACTCATTGCAAATCCCTTCAGTTTCACGTTTTACCATTAAAAAAAGTTGAAATTAGAAATTAGAGCCAATGTTTTCGACTTCCGATTGTAAAGCACCTACTCTCTCCCTCCCTGATCTCTCTCTCTCTCTCTCTCTCCCTGGCTCCATGCTACCGTAGCGTCTCCTCCGGAAGTGGGCGTGGTCATGCCCTGAGGCGGTCCCCGACCCACATAGACACACATATTCCCGGATCATTCCCACATTTCACTCACCCCTACACACGATGTGGCTACTATCGCTGTGTGAGTCATTTTTTCTGATGATGTCATTGAGAGAGAGGGAGAGAGAGAGAGAGAGAGAGAGAGAGAGAGAGAGAGAGAGGGAGAGAGAGAGAGAGGTAGGGAGAGAAAGAAATGGAGATAAAGAGAGAGAGAGAGAGAGAGAGAGAGAGAGAGAGAAAGAGAGAGAGAGAGAGAGAGAGGGAGAGAGAGAGAGAGAGGGAGAGAGAGAGAGTGAGAGAGAGAGGGAGGGAGAGATGTGGCCGTTCAGCTTGTCTGTCCGCCCTTCTGATGGTTGTTCTCTCTTCTCCCATCCACGGCATCTGGCACCACCTCCCGGAGACTCCAGGGGTCAGTTTTTTTTTAAATTTCAATAGCTATATTCATCGCATTAGCATACATACTTGTTGCGTGTTTTATGTTTTTTTTCGTCACAACGCAATGAGTTGGGTGTTTTACTGACTGCAGTTTTCCATTATTTCCTGGAAAGGTGGATTTTCCAGTAAATTATTAGGACAAAATTAGTATGTTTTCAAATGCGATAGGTGGAAGAGCAAGAAGCGCGCGAATTTTTAGTCGTCATTAAGATGCTCAAGATTATAAAGATTTTGATTTTTTTTTGGATTTTTTTTTGCAGTTTATCTAATCGTCAACATTTATATTTTACATTATTTATTCTTGTCGCTCCTTGCTTTTTCCAGTGTCGGTCTACTTAATTTCACATGCCCAACTTACTTACAGTTGGTTTTTGGTTAGTTATATATGTATAGCCTTCTAGTGATAAATTGTCTGTCGCCACACCTAGAGATACAAAATATACGACGTTCAGTGCTCGTAACACTACATGACAACAATAAACTTCGTTCCATTTTTTTCAATTCGCTATACGAAAACATTGCATAGGCTGTGATACGTATTTTATAAGATCAACATCATGTATAATTACCAGAGCAATACTGATCGCTTCAGCACATTTCAAACTGATTGCGCGCGATCGGTGCATAGACAGCCATGGCGCGCGAATGGTGCGGAGATATTTTAACTGAAGGAACGGAAATGCTAGCTAACAAATGACGCAAACTTTAGTCTTGACCTATTGTGTGTGCTCAAAAAACTGCTTGACTTGAATGTCATTTAAAAATGTGAGATTTCGCACTTGGTTGACTCTGATCGCGGGAGATTCGTGGACGTATTGACACTTGGATATCGCAAATGCCACTTCCGGTGTTGCACGCTTCACAGAGAACCGACGTATTTCATCCGGAGGAAGGCGAGGGGCTATTTTCGTAGAGAGAGAGAGAGAGAGAGAGAGAGAGAGAGAGAGAGAGAGGTGAATAATTACATATGGTCTCTCTTTCTCTCTCACCGTTGCGACCCGCGGCTTAGGGAATCGTTACGACGTTACGTATGTGTGTATTTTTCGAATTGTATGCCGTATGCGTACGTGTTTTGCAATTTTAAACAAATAACAAATTCGTGTATTTGCTACTTAATATAACTAGACAAACTACAATTTCCATTTGTGAGCAGACTACTGATTAGTAGTGCTGACGCCATTCGGAATCAACGAAAGTGACGCGAGTATTGAGATACTCGTCCCAAAAAGTTCTGATGTCAACCCTTAGACAAACGTATGTATACGTTTCATCGCAAACTCATGTTTACCTTGATAGTGATTAGTAATTTGTACTGTGTGGTTAATTCAAATCAAACTAACTAACGGACAGCAACATGTCTACTCCAATTCTCCAAATACGTAATTGCAAATTGATAACTACATCATTTTGAATGACTAGAGCAGTGATAGACTGCGCGCGATCGGTGTATAAACAGCCATGGCGCACGAGTGGTCATCATTTTGAAGTCATTGAGTGCGAAGTCATTTGAGAAGAAGAATTGGCGGGAACTTTATGAATGACATTGTTGTGTTTCAGGCGAAGCGCAGTTTCTATGGCGCCATTCAACACATTCCGGGATACACGGCGGATCTGAGGGACAAGAAGAACTACATGTTCTACTACCAGCCAGAGGAGTACTAGACCGACAGCCACCACCCCACCTACAGTACCCGCAGTACCTACAGTATCCAGCAAACGATCTCTCTTTTTTCACGCGCATGCGCTACGTGTATAAACGAATGTTGCGTTGTCATGTTTTCGTGGCATGGCCGAGAACTGCAGAGATTTGTAGTCTACAGAGTCATTGATTTATTTGGAGATTGCAGCATTACGCACGAAATCATGTTGTATATTTTGCATGCAAAACACGCGCTCATTGCGATTTTCGGTAAGTTTTCATGATACAACTTGATTAGCATATGAGTCGTTGAATCTGCGACTACACTACTAATCGGAAGAGTAGGCTGCGAATACATGTCAATACAGTGTGTTTCACCAAATTCCAACATGAACTTAACTCATACTTATACTTTTTGTTCAACTAAAAACAACTATTCCGGTGACAGCATTCTGCTGACTTCCTGTCTGGATTCTAGGTGCATCTCTTTTACTTTTTCTGACACTTTGTTTAGCAGAATCAAAACACGTTTCGTCGAATAGTACGTAATAAATGGGTCATTGTGTGTTGCGTGTGTGTTTTTTCTTTTCTTAGACGTAGTCTACATACACAATTAACGGTTTTTCACACTCAAGATTTCTCTCCAAGATTTAGTTTTGCAATTTTCCTACGAAACAGAACCTTATTGCTCATAATTGTGTATTTATACAACACACTTTCCCATTCTGAAACTTTTCGCTAAAATCCAACACGTTTCTCGTCTTTGATATTTGTCGACGTCAGAAACGCCAAAAACCTCTCAAAGAGGCATCAATTGAACAAGGTGGTTGAAAGGCGCGACAACACTTACCCGATTGTTGATTGGCAGTCAAAATAAGGGACACAGAAAAAGTATAACAACAAGTTACTTTTGGTAAGTATTTACTCTTTTTGTTTCCGGAAACATCTCACATTTTTCTTTTCTTCGAAATTCGGGTACGTTTCGTTTTTGAAACAACTATTCCGATTGTTGTAGTTGTTTGTGGACAAATCGAGTGCTGGACGTGACAACATTATAATAACCAAATAATAAATTGCAAGAAATGTTATAATAAATATTGACTCTATCCAAAATACCTTTCAGGACTACATAGCATTGTCCATTTGAATGGAAATGATCATCAGCACTGTTTGAGGGATCACATATATATATATATATATAGGAAAGTACACACGTAACGGTGAGATGACGTCCTTCTGCTTTGTCTAGCTAATCGAGAGTAATAGAAACAGAACAACTTCTTTTTATTGTGCACAATCCTACAACAGCCTTTATGCCTCGAAGTGTAGTAGAAAATAGACAACAACGCATATAAACGATTCTGGACTCGAGTCTACCACTCGACATCTACAACTCCAGCCTCTGTATGTATGAACATCACGTATCATCAACATCATAAACCTGAAAACTTTATTGGACATACTTATGTACATCTACAACTCGAGCCTCTGCATGTCGTCTGCCTTCTCGCTCCTCTGCTGCGCGAGTGAGCGGAAGTGCTGGCTGTTGCGGAACTCGTTGTACACCGAGAACAACAGGTGCAGAGACTCGATACGAGACCTGCGACATTTGCATAGAGAGAGGGAGAAGAGGAGAGAGGGAGACAGACAGATAGAGAGGGAAGGAGAGAGGTAGGGGAGAACGAGGCAGAGAAAGAGAAGGAGAAAGAGAAAGGAGAGAGAGAGAGAGGTAGGGGAGAACGAGGCAGAGAAAGAGAAGAATAAAGAGAAAGGAGAGAGAGAGAGAGAGAGAGAGAGAGAGAGAGAGGAAGGGAGAGAGACTCACTTGTGCACCGGTATATCCATTAATCCGAGGCACACATCAACGTATTGTTCTAGTGGAATATCCAGATCGGCTGTTGGCAGCTGAAACACTTCTTATATCAGAAACAGTACGATATTCTTTCATGTAGTGAGATACATTATGCATAGTGAGATACAATAACATCGAACAGGGAACCAAGAAATATTTTTTTACGTTCAACCCACGGTTCCTACTCTTATATTCGTTGAACATTAGAACTTCGTAAATGTAAATAGTATAGATAACATCTGCTGGTTGTACAAAGGAAAGACCTATTGTACACATATAGTTAATCAATGTCGTGTTTTCGATACGTGAGCTGTCCTGCATAACTCATCGCAGACCGTGGTGTGTGAGAGGAACACTACTATTCGCTTATGTATGTGTGAGGGGGTTGTATTTGTGATCCATTTACTATACTACACTGTAATAGGATCCTTGTTATCTTGTTATGGAGTTTATGAGCACTATGTTGATACTGACGGGCCGAGAGTGGTTGTGTTTTGAACTATGGCGGAAGTATGAAATGCACCCTCACCTTTACGCCTTGCATAGCACGCTCGAACTCGGCCGGCCATTCCTGAAACCGGCAAATCTCTCTCTTCTCTCTCTCTCTCTTTTCTCTCTCTATCTCTCCCTCTCTTTTTTTTTCTCTCTCTCTCTCTCTCTCTCTTCCTCTGTCTCTCTTCGTCTTTTATCTCGTTCTCTCTCTCACCTCTCTCTCTCTCTCCCTCTCTCTCTCTCCCCTCTCTCTACCTGCATGAGTGTCTCCACATCGGGCATATTCTTGGAATACGTCACCGACGCTGATGGTTTGGAGCGGTGCAGATCCTGGAATATCAGTTTATCATTTTATCAATCTTCACCATCTCTAACACTCAGATTGTAGTAGTACTGAACACAGCAATATACAGAGAAAGAAGAGAGAGAGGGAGGGGAAAGAGAGAGAGGGGGGGGGGAAGAGAGAAACAGACAGAGAGAGAGAGAGAGATTCCCCACCCACCCGTATGTTGTTGATCCACTGCTCCACCTCCGCCCCGTTTCTGTCTGCTCTGTCCAGCGTCTTCGCCGGAGCCGCCGAGGCGTTCGTGGGCTGGAAGAGGGTGAAATAGGTATACGGTACTTTCACCCTATATTGTACTTTTGCCCAAAATTTCTACTTGTGTAATATGCCTGCACCACCTAACCATGCTTGTTTATTTTCTCTGACTAGCATCTTCATCGGGACAGTCGTGGGCTGGTGAGTACAAAATTAGATTCTGAACTTTTAACTCAACCTCTTAGACTTCTTCAAACTTATGGAAATGGGCTTAATGCCGCGGTCAATTCCCTTTTTTCATAGAACGAAACGTAAGTAAGGGTTTGGTTCCTTGTGTGCTAACAATGAAGAAGAAGAAAACTATTGTCGGAAGAAAGCGATTTCATTCACTGAAAGAGCGTTGACAACACATTACTCAAAAAGGGACCCGACGCTAGTCTGCGGGAAAGAGGGAGAGAGAGAGAGAGAGAGAGAGAGAGAGAGAGAGAGGGAGAGAGAGATGATTGAGTGAGAGTCCTCGAAAAGGGTAGACGCTCTTCTGATGACGCGCAGCAACAAACGTGAAAAGACGGGAATGTCAGATTTGAGAAAAGGGACCTTCATCGACACATCAATTACGAATTTGAAAAACCTTCCTATCATTAAGCAGATCATTGAATTCTGATTCACAGCTAATCGAACAATCTGAATCACGCATAACAAATAAGAATAAAAATATGAGTAATATGAATACAAAGTAAGTTTAACTTCACTGAGTTTATTATTATAGATTTAAATTCTCATGATCTCGACTAAACTGAAAAATTACTGGCTATCAACAACCAAAAAAAACATTTTTCGGTCCGATTTAAATTATGTACGTTTCATACGCAACATAAACACCCACTATATGAATTTCGAACAATCGTCTTGTATTCAATTCAATTCAATTCAATTCAATTCAATTCAAATGGCTGATTAAATAGCCAACAAGTTCATTTCTCTCTCTGAAAATCAACAAATTTTACTGACTTTCTTGACGGATTGCGATAATAACAAAAACATTACTCAACAAATCAATAAATCGATACCTGCTTGGCGACTTGTCGCAGCTGCATGTCTAGAATGGCGGGGTCGGTCTGTTTCACAGCCGGCTCGTCCAGCTGTGTCAACGCCACGTTGTCCTCCACCTGATCATTCGATAATAAGTTGATATCAGATCAATATGATACTCAGGCAACATAATCATCTCCTAGAAGCTCACGTTCTGCTGGCGCGAGAGCGAGCCGGTGCGACTGCGGGACATGATTCGAGTACAAGTTAGAAGTAGACAGTAACTAGTAACAGGTAAGGACTAGACAGTACTGCTCGACTCACTCGACTGGCTACTCAGCGAGACTGTAATGTGGATGCGCGCGTACAAAAGTTCGCAGTAATCCTCTCTCTATTGTGTACAGGCTGGAAAAAAGCATGGGAGACAAAGGAGGGAGGAGGCAAAGAAATGCCACAGCGACTGCCCGCTAATGGCCCCGGACGAAAGAAACCATGGCAGGCAGTCGCGTGGAAATCTTTTTTTCTCTCTCTCTTTTCCCCTCTCTCTCTCTCGTTCTCTCTTTCTCTCTCTCTCTCTCTCTCGTTCTCTCTCTCTCTCTCTCTTACCTCAACGTGTATTCATAGGTGCCACAATCCAATACATCAATAAATCATTTAATCGATAAACCAATAAATCAATCACCTCATCCGGCCGAGGTATCTTGATGAACGCGTCGATGTCTCCCACGGCCGGTATGTAGTCTAGGAGGAACGGCTTGAGGGGCGCCTCGATCTCGAGCGAATCCGGATCGTACTCCTCGATGAACGAGAGCACCTGGAATGGACGACCTGCACATCGTATCGGGAGAGCGGGAGTTTGAACGGGGATTTTGACTAAAATACATACACATTTTAGCATGTATAATGTAGATGTGAACGAGTTTTGAAATTAATAAACTGCATATCGAGAGAGAATGATGTGATAAACTGAAAATTTGATAGTGAAGTGAGCTTGGGTTTTAGTAAACAAAATTGAATTGCACATTTGAAACATATTATAAAAAATAACAGAAAACAAAACCAAACAAAAGCACAAGCGCGCACCTGTATCGCATCGGCATCCAAGCCGGCAGGCGGTGCGGACGACATCGAGGACTGAGCCTTCTCTGGAAAGCGAACACATAACGAGCTTCACAACTCATTGTCAGGCCGACAGCGATAGAGTGAGAGACAGACAGACTGACATACACACATTACAGACTGACTGACAGACAGACAAACAGACAGGACCACCCACTGAGATACACGTCCTCCTCCTCCTCCTCGTCCTCCGAATCCTCCATTACGGAACCACGCTTCAGCATCGACTGGAAAAATGTGTTCAAATAACGAATACTGAATATGAACGAATAAAAATAGTGTGAGAAGTCAGAAGACGCTGGGGGAGATTAGCTTGTTTATGGCTTCCAATCCCCTCTCATTCTCTCGTTTGGCCCGCGGAGTGACCCTCGGTTGCTATGGTAGCGGCGGCTGGTGGCTGGTGGCTGGTGTGGGTCTCGATGTGGGTAATTTACATGTACTAACATCCCATTGCTTGGTCTTTTTTCCAGCTCAGACATTCCGCGATTTTAACGCACTTTTATCAGATGTTTTGATTAACGTGCAAATATATAAGGGGCGCGTTACTATGACACTGAAGACTGTGTTCACAACGCAGCGAAGCCATGATTCAAGCGTCTACACAACACGGATGCATGCATACTCAAAACTAAAAATGAGATCAATCATGTATCCTTGTGTACCTGGAATGGCTTGGCGACATTGGCCAGCATGCCAGCCATGCCTCCCGCCGACGCGGCCAAAGCGGTGGTGGTGGAGGACATGCCTGGAAGGGGAGAGAAACATCTCAAGTAACGGTCAGTCTCTTCGGAACGCCTTTTCGAAACACGACCAAACAGCGTGTTCCGAAGACGTTTTGAAGGGGCTATTTCGAAAAAGTGTGACCGCACCTGGCATCTTCACTAAAACACCGAATCACAATGTTTTCGCTGCACTCTAGTGGGAAAAATAGGAAAAAAGTACTTTAGCATGATTTTACATGATTGGTGCTAATTTTATGATTTATATGATTGCGAATTGTTTGAAACTGGACTAATAACGTAGCATTTCTGAGAGAATTATGAACAGAACAGAATAGAGTCGATACTAGCAACAGTGAATCGTATCCATTCTCACGGCATGTCGTGTGAGCAACCCACGCACTTTCATGATTCCCCTTTTCCAGTACCCAGTACACAAAAATTCTGGGTCGCTCCCCGCATCTAGTCATCAGGTACGGTTGCTCTAGCTCCACACCAAATCAACAAAACAACAACCACAACAACAACAAGTCCCCCACCTCCACCGGCCGTCCCGTTGCCCGTCCCTCCCCCCGTGGACTGCCTCCTCTCCCTCTCCCCTGCCTCGTCCCCGCTGGAGTACGCGGGCGGGGACGAGGGAGGGTACGCGGCTGGCACGCCTGCAAGGGATCGTGTTCAGTTCCGTTCATTCGACTACTGTGACCGAAAAGTGGCATGTCAGAGTGATTGTGCGGCTGGGGCGCCGGCACGCCTGCAACACAACCATCACTATCACTGCGGCTGTCTGGTGGCTGGTCTATCCGAAGAAGACGTCAATTGCGTGCCATAGTGACTTTTTCACAATACGAGACAAGCGTTTTGTAAATTGTAAACCTTATAAAATAAGTACATAGTTATAGTTTGTGAATACCTGTGGGCAGGCCGTCCATGTTGTCTGCGTCCTCGAGGAAGGGGTTCTCGAGAGTCTGCAAAGAAAACAATATGAATGGAACAAGTGGAAAACGAAAGTCGATACTGGCAACAGTCATATAGGGTCGTATTCGTATTCATTCTCACAGCGTCGCCTACCTGTACTCCCATACACCCTTGCCATCACCCTTTTCATATGTAAATGATCGTATGAATAAATTTCAAAAAAAAAACGCTACGAGAAAGAGAGAGGGAGAGAGAGAGAGAGAATCACAAAATCGACCCACAGCGATCATCTGCCGGTTCTGCACGGAGAACGAGTCGTCTTCCTCAATCACTGAAAACAATTGTGTTGTACAAAAACTGCAAAATAGCAATTTATTTTACAGAAATTGCCCACCTTCATCGCCTTCGGCCAACGGTCGCTCGCCTTTGTACGGCGGCTCGGCTCCTGAATAGGAATGGATAAACAAATCAGTTGTTGTAAAGAACAGGTACAGGCCTCCTTTTCATGATACGGCTAGGTCAGACAGATTGTATTCAAATCTGGCCACATTGGGGGTGTTTTTTTGTGTTTTTGTGCGGCGTTTTCGAGTTATTGTGATTTTTATAATAAAAAGTAAACAAACAAATAAGTAAACAAACAAACAAACAACCCCACCCTTGATCGGCTGGTCCTCGTCACTGTCGTATCGAGGAGGCACGTCGATCTCGGGGTGGTGGTGGATGCCCTGTGAAACGTATCGGTGGAGTCTTGAAACGTATCCAGAAACGTATATGTCTCACATAAACTGCCACTAAATTGCTATTTTACATTCACCAAGTGCTGAAACGTATCGGTGAAGCCGTGAAATGTATCCGAAAACGTGCCTGGTCCTCCTCCAGTCCGCGAATGACACTCCGCTCGTCCTCGCTCTCGTCATCGCTGATGCGCTCTTTCAACGTCGACGACATTCTGAAGGCGTGACGTCATGGAAACAACAAGGACAACACGAAGGATATGTAATTCAACAAGATTTCGATAAGTGTGGCAAATGTGCTGGAGATTGCAGGTGTCGGGTTGCCGTGGCCGGTGGGTTGAAAGGCGCGATCGCGTATCCCTAGCAACCCACGTGCGAGAGAGGGAGGGAGACAATGCAAAAACAGAGATTGGAAGGAAGGTGACTGCCATGTGAAACACACGGAAAAGACGATATGTCGTTGATGAACTCGATTACCAGAAAACAGTCATTCCTCATCCACATCATTCCGCCACCCTTCTCTCTCGCGCATGGCTGCTCCCCCACCACGACCCCCACCGCCGGCTGGCGTCAAGTGAGAAGCCCCTCTCTCTCTCTCTCTCTCTCTCTCTCTCTCTCTCTCTCACCCCCCTTCTTCTTCTTTTACTCCACTCCTCATAGTCCCGACCCCGGCCCTATGGCGATGCCAGCCCCGCAGCCGCTGCCGCCGCCAGGCGCCAAGTGAGTAGCTTCCTTCTCCCTCCTCTCTCTAGGCATGTTCAGTCTCTTCGGAAACCGTTTCCGAAGTAGTTTGAAGTAGTTGGAGTTATGTAGGTAGTTTGAAGTGGTTGGAGGTATTTCGAAGGGTAGGAGGCATTTTGACAGAGGTTTGAAGACACTGACCGCTACTTCTTCAGTCCCGACGCGGGCGCTGCTCCAATGGCCATGCCCACTCCCCAACCGCCCCCTCCTCTCGCCATGCCGGCGCCCGGCCCCGCCCCCCCAGACCCCGCCCCCAAGTCTGTCTACGCGGAGACGGCAGTGAACCCGTTCACCGACGCGGCTGTCCGACGCGCCTTCCACGTGCGCGTCTTCGTCATTGTGTTCGTGCTGGTGAGAGGGGGGGGGGGTACGGTAGTATGAAATTGGAATACGACATTTTGATGTAGGAGTACTGTAGATGGCAGACATGCACGTGTAGGGAAGTCGGTAGAAGTTATCTACAGCACTGTTCTGAAATGTGCTAACATACTAAAATGCCGCAGTCAGAAAAAAACATACAGTACTCTTCATATCTTCCCAGATGCTGTACGTCTCCTCTTTCTCGTTCGTGCCGATGTGCGCGCGAGCCGCCGAGCTCGACATGGCAGACATGTGGTGGATGAGCATCGTACTCGGGTAGGGAGTCTCCCTTTCTCTCTCTCTCCCTCTTTCTCTCCCTCTCTGTCTCTCTCTCTCTCTCTCTCCCTCCCTCTCTCTCTCCCCCTCTCTCTCTCCACCCTCTTTCTTCCAGTGTGGCTCTTCTCGCGTGTCACGTGCTCCTGTGTGTCTTCCCCAAGCACCTCGTCAGCCACAGCCCGCACTGCTTCGGATTCGCCTTCCTGCTCGTGTGTTTGTTCACCTATTTGTTTGTTTGTTTGTTTGTTTGTTTGTTGTTTGCTTGCTTGCTTGCTTGGAGATTCTAGAGAAGTAATCAGTCCAGCAGCTAGGAACTTGTGGCAATAATGAAACTTCCCTTATTTGTTTCAATTTTAGATCACTCTCTATGGCCTCCTTTTCGCCTGGATGACTGCGATCGCCCCGGTGCCCATATTTGCTGCTGTGATGGTACTATCGATTCGATTATCGATTCGATATCGATTGACTACCCGATTAGGCGTGTACTCTGGTGGTGGTCGCCGCGTGGATCGTGAATGCCTTCACCTACATGGACGTGACGACGACTCGCGGATTGCTGGCGCTCTGTAGGTTACGGTACTTTGAATTTTTCCAAATACAGTATAATACTTCTCATTTTCCCGTCTCCGCGAGCGGTTGCCCCTTTCCGCGCTCCCTCGAATGACCACCAGGCGACAATGAAAGTCACCGCCGCCGCCGCTCGGAGATGAGGTTTCATGGAATATCGACTAATTCTCAAATTGAAGTTGTTCACTGTGCGACGACAAGGCGACGGCAAATAAGCCTGTGGAAGTGCAACTAGTCGGCGAAGCGCGGATTCTCAATTGGAGGAAAGGAAGGTACAAAGCGAAGGCGAATTGAAGGGCAACGGCAGCACCCGCGAACGGAAGAGAAGTATGCTGCTGTTATCGTTCGATATCCGGAGCCGTCGCATACGCTATATCGGATAAGAATACGGATGTCTGGAGACGTGACTGGATTCCTCTCTCCGCATATGCTGTAATGCCAATAGTGTCTGGAGAAAGTGAAGCCCCGCAAATCGAATACGAACAGTTCCAAACCGTAGCTGTAGTATTTCCTAGTACGATTTTTGTGTATGTCATAACAACTTATGAATAAACTATTCTAATACAGTACACCTTCCTGGTTCAGGCGGCGGTAGCATGGTATTCTTTGGCGTTCTGCTACTCACTGTGTGGATCTTCTTCCCGGGCAACGACGAAGTCGGATACATATGGCGTGAGTATCGATCGACTATCGATCGATTATCGATTACCTTGATTGCAGCGGTAATCTGTCTTCTCCCGGTGATGGGCTTTGCGATTCACCTGGCGTTGCATGCACAGGTAGAGAGAGAGAGAGAGATGGTGGAGAATAGGAAAAGAGAGAGGAGAGAGATAGAGAGAGGGGAGAGAGAGGGAGAGGGAGAGAGAGGGAGAGAGAGAGAGATAGAGAGTTCTTTCCTCTTAGATGGTGACCGCCGGGAAGCAGTGTCAGTTCGGTCCTTCTGACTACATCCTTGCCGGAATACAGTTCTACACCGACAATAAGAAGATATTCAAACACCTCACCGGACGCTAGATATAGTTTATTCGGATTCTTGTCATTAAAGGTAATGTACCCTCTGATCCTTATTGCATGAGTTGTTGTTACCAGTTTATTGATCAGTAATTGTTGTTATAATTCCATAACATGATGATTGAAATTTCAAAAAATACAATTTTAAAATATAAAAAAAAATAATTTTGAACGTTTGACAAGTATGTACCGGAAAATGTAAGCAGTTTTAACCACGACCGCAAACTTATGTTCACCAACTGCGGTTACATCACCCCAACTGACCGGAGTGATTACATATCTTAATCGTAATCGTTTATCGTAATCGGCAAGGATAGGCATACACGGGAGCAATCAATAACAAAAAATGCAAATACAACAATATTCATGCTACCGTAATATTTGGGTGGATAGATGCTGCTGCCGTGGAAGACAGACCGCAGTAGAGTGACCGCACCTGCGCCCCCGATGCCTACCCCGGCACCGCCCCCAGAGTGGAGTGGCTACCACATAGTGAAGTAGTGCCGCTAACTGTAATTGAGGAAGACGCGCAGCATTGCGCGGTATAGTGCAGTCAGTATACTAGTTCGCTGTATATGATTTCAGAACATTGTTCATCTTTCATGAGATACATATGTAGTTCGTCTAATTTGTTTTGAATATTTTGGAATTGTCTTCACAAACTATGGAAGTTGGTAACTGATAACTGATTCCAAACAGTGCGAACTCTGTGAAATAGCAAAGATTGTTCGAGAGCAGTGGTTGGTTTAGAGAAGATTTTTTGTCCATTACCTTTACTCCTTGACTGAATTGAAGATTCTTTTAAAAAGGAACAATGGCGACTTATTTTCGACTCGGAGTATTATTCAAAATCATATTAACCTAACGCATTTGCAGTTTTCGCGAAAGAACGACGATTCTGCGTTATTTTCGATTCTGCAACTGCCAAGAACGCAGCTCAAAATTTGAATTTCTCGCCAACACTTCACTGCAAAAATTTGGGTCGGAGACGTAACCGCAATCGAACAACGGACTGTCATTTGCTTCATGGCTCAGTGCATGTGCGCTGCGTTGTGACCCTAATCTTTGTGGGTTCGATTCCTGTCACTGCCAAATGTTTTGTTCGTGTGAAAATGAAGTTGTGGCAGTTCGTGGCAGAAAAAGAGTTGTGGCAGTTCGTGGCAGAAAAAAGTCGCCTTTGTGCCTTTAAGTACAATACAATCGGATTGTCTTCTTTGTGTTTGATTCGTTTGTACGTAAAATTTTTGCACGTAAAATGCTTACTAATGGTTTTGTGGTTTATTTTTGATGTTAAATTAAGAGAAACTTGACTAAACTTTATGAAAACTTGACAAATATAATCAATATTAAACATATTTGTCAAGTTTTCATAAAATCGAAGTTTTCATATTTCTTTCACTTTTAAAGCGTTTTTGCATATGGTTCAAGATATTTTCAAGGGATAGTATATTGACCAATTATGTTTCTAATAATGAGATTGAACAAATAAACAACACAAATTGCTTATTTGAAGTCATGCGTTCAGAGGGTACACTACCTTTAAAGGGACGTACCACTTTATATTTCGTGAGTAAACTACGATTGCTGCGTGAAAATACGTAAAAAATACAATCACTTTTCATCAATTAACTTTATGCTAAAAATGAAGATAAGGTGTAGAAAACGCCTTGCGAAGCTGTGTATTTCGTAGTGAGAAATACCAAATGTGCCGTAGAACATTCCATACGCACAAAGCACACTAATTAATAAATTGTTACATATGTCATTTTGTGTATATGCACATATGATTATCATTGATAGTCATATGAGCATACAAATGATTGGTTTCAGAAGTGTGCGTCGTGCATCTACGGCATATTTCGGTATTTCTCACTACGAAAAACACAACTTCGCGATCCGTTTTCTACACCTTATCTTCATTTTTAGCATATAGTTTATTTATGAAAAGTGATTGTACTTTCATGTTCTTTCACGTGGTAGTCGTAGTTTGCACACGAAATTTAGAGTGGTACGTTCTTTTAATAAAGAAACGCGTTTCTGTACAGTTTATGTTGTTACAGTACTTTGTGGGTAATGAATTGTTTCAGTGTAATAAAAAAAGATTAAAACAGCGTCTGTACATAATTAAAGAAACACTTACATTTTTACATTAGGTCTTTCGTCTACATTATGGTGTGAATTTTATAGGTTTCCAAGAAACAAGTCTTTCCTCTACAACTATACTAGACAACCTCGCCGAGAGCCACATTCATAGTCATTAACACAATAATTTATTCGTAATACGCATCATAGGAGCACACAATCGAAAGAAGGAGAGAGAAAAAGAGTGAAGGGGTAATAATAAATACACGAATAACAAAGCAGAAAAACATGGATCACAACTTTTATTAGATTAGTAGAAGATATATAGAAAAGAGTGGGGGAGCGGGGGATCACTTTGTGATTACGGGTGAGCATGCCTGGGAGTTGGTGGGAGGCATTTGGAGGAGGAGAAGGAGGAGGAGGAGGAGGAGGAGGAGGGGGAGAAGGGGAGAAGCGTGAAAGACCTCGTGGTATTTACAAGACAAGGAGAGAAGTGAACGGGGAGCCGCCGGCTGTCGGAGGGAGGATAGGAGACGTGGACTTCTTGAAGGCGTCGCCTGAAGGCCGGAAGACGTCTAGAAGAAGATGCGGTCGACTTCGACGCTGTCTGCGCCCATCACAGTGAACTGGAGCGCCTCCTCCGGCTGCGACGCTGCAAGCGAATTATTGATTTATCGATTTATCGATTGATTCGCCCCCTCCGACCCTTTTCGACACATCGCATTCTTTCGTCGCTAGGCAAACACTCTTTGGTCCAGAGTGATTAGAGAGATCAGTGTTGTGAGGAGGAGGGAACGGGGGGCAAAGATTGCGAGAGAGAGAGCGGTCCTCAAAAGGACAGGTCGGCCGAAAAAGCAGCCCATACTCTCAACAAACTTTCGCGGTCTTCCTCGAATTCTTTCTACGAAAACTGGGAATCAACGGAACAGCGAAACATGTTTGAAACCCAGTGTGACACAATGTGTACTATACAATACATTGTATCACATTATGCGCACCCCTCTTGTGTCTCTCTCCCCCATCCGTGCTCATCCTGTGCAGCATGTACACCGGTCGGAACAGACAGTGCCGGTTGATCATGAACGAGCCGAGGTCGACTAGCTCCTGGCGCGAGAGCTGAAAGCAAGGAAGGCTTGTTTGTTTGTTTGTTTGTTTGTTCATTGTAATTATTGTTGACATTAGCTAGGTGTTATTGGAAGTCGTAACAAGAAAAGAAACCGTTTTTTCTTCTTTTTGCGACATCCTGCGCACTAGATATGCCGACTATCAGTGGTATTGTTTGTTTGTTTTCTTATTTGTTTGTTTGTTTACCCACCTCTGTTCCAACGCGGAATGTCTCGCGCACGACACGCGGGGCCGAGTCGACGTAGCCGGCCTGGAAAAGACGAATAAACAAGTAAATAAGTATACAAACAAAAAAGTAAACAAACAAACAAACCTCGATCTTGGACAGCGCGTCGATGAAGTTCTTCGGTTGCGAGACGGTGGTGCGGTCGAGTTCCTGGAAATAATTCGGCTCATTTTCATTTTTCAAGATTTTCAAAATACCTTCACAAAGCAGCGCTTGCCGATGATGTCGACGATGGCAGTGAGGTTCTGGAAAAGAGGGATTCTCTCTTTCTCTCTCTCTCTCTCTCTCTCTCTCTCTCTCTCTCTCCCTCTCCCCCTCTCTCTCTCTCCCTCCCACTCTCTATGTCTGTCTCTATGTCTCTCTCTCCCTCTCTCTATGTCTGTCTCTATCTCTCTCTCTCTCTCTCTCTCTCTCTCTCTCTTCTCTCTCCCTCTCTCACCATCTTGAAGTCGTGAACAAAGACGGCTGGCCGGTTCGATCCGAACTTTGGTACCTGGATCTTCTCGTAGTTCTGAAAATAATTAAATTATGACGTCATTGTCTCATTGTTATGATATTACTTTCTTTGTCTCTTTTTATTTTGATTCGTTGCGTGTGGTCAAATGTCAAATCGTCAAATAGATATAGAACGCCTGACCAAACGAGCTCGAGCCTGAATAAACCAGAGAGCAAACAGTGATTGAGAGATCACGCCGTCGGACAGTCGAGTGCTTTTGTGTTTTTGACAGACCCACACGCTCCAGCACACACCCAGGCTATGGCTATTTCTGATGCCGCGTGATGCCCCCAACTATTTTAGGACAATATACATTCCGTTCCAAATTTCTATTTTGTATTTTATATGTTATGTCTGCACGTATGGAGAAACCTTTTTTGATGACGTCATGTTGATCAGCTGTTTTCATATCATGACGTCATAAGCCATTTCTTACCTCCTCTGTGTTGATCTCCAACTCCTGCTCGAGTCGCTCCGCCCTTCCATTGTCCGAATACGTGGCAGACGTCCAGCCGTGGTACGTCTTCCGAGTGATGTGCCTGACGTCATCAATATGACGTCATTCATTGAGATGACGTCACTCACTTGTGAAAGTAGAATCCGGTGACGAAGGAGAGTGCGAAAACGGCCAGCATTAGGAAGACGAGGTAGCAGCGGTGTCTGCGCGTCCTGGAAGAGTGACGTCATCAGATGGCTATGACGTCATCACCACGTACCTCACGGCGTTGTGGTAGTTGTCCATCTCAAGTGGAGAGGGAGACGGTGTGCGCCCCTGAAATAATCACTCTTCTCTCTCTTTCTCTCTCTCTCTCTCTCCCTCCCTCTCCCTCTCCCCCTCTCTCCCTCTCTCTCTGCCTACCAGAGGGGAGGGCGACAGACGGATGATGGAGAGCGGTCCGAACGACGACGAGCGCTTCTTGGGCCTGCAGAAAGAGTGAATTTGCATACACGTGGTCCAAGGTGGAAGGATAATTGAGTGTGCGCCCGGTGGTCGGCGCGTTCTCTATACTCTATACAACCGCACTTCCTCTGCCTCGCGTCTTGCCAATGGAACGCGCAACAATGCAATAATGCAATCACGTGTACGTGTCACACCTCACTGCAGTTAGCCCCCCCCCCCCCGTTCCTACGTTCCACACTTTTCAACGATGTGCGGAACAACAAGTAAACAGGGATTCTATCTCTCTCTTTCTCTCTGTCTATATCTCTATCTATTTGCTAGTATACATATTGTCACTACTCCCACTACGAACTACAACACCGACTACTAACAAATAGAACTTCTTTCCGATCTGCCGAAACTGCAGGTCGTGGGTGGGTTTTGTGACCGGGTTGAACATCGGACCCATCGGGCGCTTGCTGCAAGGGAGATGGTCCGAGAGGGAGGGAGAGAAAGAGAGTGGAGAGAGAGAGGGGGGAGAGAGAGTTAGATAGGGGAGAGAGAGGGACAGAGACAGTAGAAGAGAGAGGGGGAGAGAGAGACGTACACGACAGCAGCTGGCATTCCCTCACTGGAATGGCTCGACTCGCTGGATCGCTTCTTCTTCTGCCGGTCGATCCGCCATATCTCATGACTCCTCTTGTGTTCCAGGGTGGGAGTATCGGCAGAGAGAGTCGTGGGGTAGAAGGACATTCAGAAGGACGATAGAGAATCAGAAGATTCAAAAATAGATCAGATGACGTTGTGGAGAAGACGTGAATGAGAGCCGTGAGCTGTGGCACACTGAACACTGGACGCTGTCGAAAACAGCGGGCGGAAGTCTCCGACATTCGACACGAGAATAGAATATCACAAAGGAACATCGGGGGAAATCAGATTCGCGGGGTGGCATATCGGATGTCTCAGTGTCACGCTGGTTGTGAGCCAACACAACCGCATTAGACAGGAGCACAGAAGATGTGAGCAGAACACAACACGAAAAGAGAACAGCGGAGGGCAACAAGCAACAACGTTCCGAAGCTCTACTCAAAAAGTCATTATCAACGTGCGCTATGATTTCTCTGTTTCATTTTTCATTGCCGACATTTAAAAACGGCAAAGCGTGAAACATCTTTCACAAAGAATCACCACGCAGTGTTCATACACCCGAACCCTCCTTTCCAATAAATGTGCGTATATCTGAATCACGCAGCCACCCAAAACACTACAGTACGTACCGTCCTTTTATCGAATAGAAGAATGGTGGTTCAAGAAGATTTTTCTAAACTTTTCGAAAAAAATATCCCCACTCACTTCTTGTCTGCGGGCGCGTCACCGTTCTCGCTTTCGGGAGGGGACGGCGAGGGCGCCAGCGGGTCCGGAGACACCACCACCTAGGGTTGTTTGTTTCTTTACTTGTTTGTTTACTTGTTTACTTGTTTACTCGTTTACCTTGGGCACGGGCTTCTTCTCCTCGCCGCCGGCGTCCGCCTTCGTGAACACCGTCATGTCTGCAAGTAATCGATAAATCAATACATCAATCTATAATGACGTCATTATTACGTGGCTCGCACACAAAGTAACAAATCAACTTCACTATGTAATGAGAGACTGTATAGTATTAATCGAGCAATGAACTGTCGATGATGACATATGACGTCACTATAGTTAATTGAAGTAGCCGACACCCGACCTCGCAGACAAGCCTACTGAATTCGCCCTAAAGGGGCGGAAGTGAAGAGAACAAATATGCACTATCTCTCACTGTCCTCTCACTACTGTTGACTTGTCTGAAGCCCGCGGCGCGCGCGTGCGAGAGAGAACGCGAAATCGAGAGAGTCAGAGAGAAGACGTGACAGTGAGAGAGTGTGTGATGTCGAGAGGGTGGTGAGAGAGGAACGTGACAGCCTGAGGCGATGAGCTGGGATAGACAAAAAGTGGAGGGAAAGAGAACTCTTTCGATAACAACAGAGGCGAGTTTTTGTTGAGGGAGCCTGTCAGATTTTGAGGTGACAGTTTTCTCGAGAGAGAACTTGTAAGGGGGGAGAGAGAGAGAGAAAGAGAGAGAGAGAGAGAGAGAGAGAGAGAGAGAGAGAGAGAGAGAAAGAGACCCTGAGACAGGTATACTGGAGGAATGGGAAGAAGGATTTCCAAAACGGCGCGACCACCACTTTTCGGCTAAAGAACACGGGCTGTTTTCCTGGTCAATTGTGAGCGGTGGGAGAGCGGGAGGGAATATTCGTAACAGCATTCCATTCAATTCAACCATGCTGAATCGAACGATAAGCGTAAGCGGTGACAACAAAAATAAAAATTGAACATTATGAAATATCAGTAAACCAATAATCCAGTAGGAGAGAAAGAAGAGAGAGAGAGAGAGAGAGAGAGAGAGAGAGAGAGAGAGAGAGAGAGGGAGAGAGAGAGAGAGAGAGAGAATAGTATACCTTCTTAGAAATTTAGAATCTAGATTAGGTCGAAAGGGAAATAGCGTTCAGTTTAAAGTATACATAAGTAAAGAATCTTCTGTGGAAAAAACATAACATGTGGTCACTTTCAGAGCGTTTCTATCACCAGGGACAATACAAACCGCAGACCAAACATAGAAAATAGCCTGAGGGAGAGTGCGCGAGCAGCCAAAGAAATGGAGGGTTGGATTGGATTGAAACGCTCTCCTCTCTCTCTCTCTCTCTATCTCTCTCTCCTTCTGTCGAACGGTCCAGTGTCACGACTGAACAAACCGCCGAAGAGAGCGCACGAAATAGAGAGTCGCAGACGCGAAAGGAGTGAGAAATAGTGTTGAAACGAGAGAGCGCAGGTGGGTGAGAGAACCGCCCCGGGGGCGCCGACCGTACAAGGACCCCTCAGAGGCCTTAGGGCGAGAACACTAAAGAGAAGAGTGGGGAGAGAGGGTAAAGAGCTCAAGAGAGAAGCAACAAGGGACCTGTGTGCAATCGATCGATACATCTATATCTGCGGAATCAGTAAGTACCAGTATCAAGTAAACACGCGTTGTGTTGTTTACATAGCCTGGGGCAAACTGGAATCGTGGTGCACCTGTGCAAATGTTTCCAAAATAGCGCCGATACAATGTCATAATAACGCGAAACGCAACGATGTGCGGGGTTATAGAAAATGAAATCGAGACAAAGAGTGAGAACGTGAATGAAAGCGCTTTGTGTTGCGAAAGCAAAAAGAGAAAAGCGGGAGTATTCAGTGAATGAAAACACGTGAATTAAATTGCAGCAATTATCTTAGTGTTAGGACAACAAGGTGAGAGAGAGAGAGCGCGAGAGAAAGAGGGAGAGAGAGAGAGAGAGAGAGAGAGAGAGAGACGCTCACCTCTTCTCAACGCGGGTCGTCCGAACGTGAGTGCATTTCTGGCGAGTAACGGCGCGTGACTGCTGTCACTGTGCGAGGCTAGGGAGCCACTGAACAACATTCATTCCTTCAAAATCACAACTGATGTCATGACCCCAATTCATTGTGGAGATGTTGGCTTTCATATTTAGGTATCGGTCCGCGGACAGAGTGCACCCGTCAGACACTCTTCCCCTCTTCCCCCCACACTCACTTCGCCCTCCCATTGGGCACTGCGGGCGGAGGGACTGGCATCAGCACCCGCGTCTCCAGCGGGATGTCGCCGTTCGCGAAGCCTGCGAAAGAAACTGTGGCATGTGAAGGTAATGGTATCTTCCAAGGAACGGTTGACCGTACCTTGGAAGCTGTGCTCTTGACCGTTTTTCAAACTGTATTTGTGAAAGATGAAGGTAAAGGTAGCACTTGATTTGACCGTACCAAAACTATGCATTTCTTCGAACTGCATTTACAGTTCACGGCGGAGACCCTGCCATTGTTTTGCTTTCTTCTCGTGTGAGTTGAGTTTTCCTAGATCTTATGTCTTTGTGTGTTGCAGAACTTTCGAAAAACTTGCCCATTTTTACGTGGGTGCAAAGCATACATATACATACCCATAAGGTGGCACCTATGCAATTCTCATACATTTTATAGGTGTCTGAATTTCTTTTCTTTTATGAAATATTCATATATTTCATTACAGTTTCGAGAACACTGCTGATATGTGGTCTGCCTGAAACGTACTTGCAAATACCACAAAACTCCATTGCTACAAGTGCGGCAATAGTTCCCATTCAAGCTGCAGGAAACGGGTCTAGAAACGGAGTATCGGCAAATGATGCCTCGCGCTCTTGTCACTTGTCACTCCTCCACTCTTTTGAAATCGAAGTTATACTCACTGTCCTCCGAGTCCAATAAGCGAACGTACAAAAATACCACCTACTGGTTCTTATGTCTCACCGTTCTCCTCACGGACCCCAGAGACAACTAGCCGAATCGCATGGTGCCCCATAGTTTCTTGTCTTTTGTCTCTACTCACCATTCTGCTCTCCTCACTGTGTCGCTTTCTGATTCACATGCCACAGGACCCACCATTCTCCTCTCCTCTCACCCCTCCGGGACTGGAGCTGCTCCTGTGCAGAGAGACGAGGCGGGGCGAGCGGGGAGAGGACGAGGGAGAGGCTGCAGAGGAAAGGGGTCGGAGTAGAAGGGAAAGGTGGGTACATAGCTAGGTAATTTCGTGGAGTTTGTTCATCTACTCATTGCTGTTCACAGAACACTGACGTTGTCGGCCAGAAACGTACTCGCAAACACGGCTGCAAGGAATGTAACATAAAATGTATTGGTAGGTAGTTCCCAATTCGAGAGATTCATGAGTAATCTGCGGGGTTTGAAAGAAGGACAATATGACACGACAAGCTATCAATCACGAGGGATGAAAGGGAGGGTACGTGAAGAGTGGAATACACACAGTGGAGTACTGTGGGAGCACCGTAAAGTAGCGGTCAGTCTCTTCGAACAACTTCGAATTGCCTCCAAACAACTCCCGATATGCCTTGCGGCTTCCAATTTGCTTTCGAATTACTTTAAACGACTCCAAACGACTATGGATTATTTGCGATAGCCTTGAAACGCATTTGAATAACTTTGGATATGTGTTCGAAGTTCAAAGAGACTGACCGCGCCTTAAGAGTACTGTGGAGTACGATACACCACCCACCCTTGCCTTCCTTGTCTGCCCCACTCCGCGGCAGGGTGTTCGAGCGGTGCACCGGCTGGATCAAGAACGGCTGGAGGAGAGCGAGTTGGCATGATTAGTCGACTTTTGGATTATGCATTTCAGTATGAATTACTATTATTGACCCAATCGTCGCTGTAACTATCATTGTATTGTGAAGCGTAGGTCGTAAAAACTTTCACAATCTCGGACATCATCCGTAACCAAGTCTTCCTCATTGATGTACAACTGCTTGCAAATGTCAATGTGTCCAAGACACTTTGCAATGTGTCTCCCACCTTGCCGCCCTCTTCTGCCGCACTCGTCGTTGGTCTACTCGGGCTGTGGCTGGCCGGGAGGGCAGAGTACTCGGCAGAAGAAGAGGAGGAGGGGTTGATGAAGCGCACGCGACGCATCGAACTGCAATGAGATGAGTAATGATGTCATTGATCACGTCTTGCTAAAACACTTGGTGATACACTGTGTTTCGGATGCTTCTAGGCTTTCGCGCTCTGATTCTATAGACAATCAGGCGGGTGAGAGTGGCAGAAGATCGTATTGTTTCTGCCATAGTCGAGAACCGATATTTGACTATTTGAATCAATTACATGTAAAAAAAATTACAAATCCGTACCCGTTTTCCCCGTTTGTGAAAAAATCTTGCATTTGATCCTCAGTTTGATAATTTGATCAAAGATGCACACTTCTTAAGTTTCGTAAAGTTGCATCGGTAAAACGTTGTGGTATCTTTAACTTTAACTCACGCGAAGCCGGGCGACCTAGGCTCAACAGCCATACCGTAGCGGGCTCGGTAGTCCATTCACACCTTTAGAGAGGAGAGAAAGGGGGGTGATGATAAGATCCGAGCGACCGACTAGATAACTGTATACACGATCGAATTATGGCTATGCAGGTGCGCGTAAGATGGAAGAAACTACATATTTCAAGTTGCAACTTGATAGGAGATCAGAGCATCAGAGCAAATAGAAAAGATTATACACATAACGTAGATATGAGTTGAGTATATCAGATGATCATCACTTATTCACTCATAACTTGAAGGAACGCCGCGAAGTGGAACATTTATCAGTGCATTGGAATAAACGCGACAACGGAAGCTATTCAAATGTGTGAATAGACCGTAAAAAAGAGTTCCAAGTGAAGGAATTTGAATAGCTGCAAGTGAGAGAGAGAAGCGCAAACTCGCAAATGTCATTTCATAGATGCAGGCAGGTGATAATATGATAGGGATGGATGCGGGTGTCCGGATGCTCCCAATGGCACGCGGTGTGAATTGAATGATTCGAAAAAAGACGGAGGTGTCGGTTCTTTTCGTCTTTTCGTCTGGTCTCGAAGTTTCGAAATCACATTGTGACAGCGCATCAGAGTTTACATGTCTGGGAGCTCAAACAATAGTCTGTGAAACAGTTACCGCTATGAATATATAGATGATAATTATAACAGGTGTAGACTCAAACACCGAATTGATAAGCAAACTCTGAACTCTATTCAAAAAAAATTATGAAACGTATCCGTCATTGATTTTGTAGGTGAAATATCAATACTACGAAAAGTAGCAGGCAATGGGAGAAAAGTGAGGCGGTGTCTGGATATGGAGTGATTATGGAGTCATAAGAAGAGGGGAGGAATCCTCAAGGTGAGGCTCAGGTGAGCACGCCTGTCATAGAATATTCATAGAGGAAAGGAGGAGAGGAGAATGAGAGGGGAGGAGGAGGAGGAGAAGCAGAGATGCGCGGAGGAGCAGACACAAAACACGAGGAAGTAATTATCATATTCCGATACTTCTAACATTGTTGTTGAATGAAAAAGCATACTTGACTAAAGACTATGTAGAGAAGTGTAGGAACAATAACAGAAACGCCGAAAAGTGTAGCAGCTACATAAGTATACGTCGGAAATTTCCTTTGAAATCCAACAAACAGCCAAGGCGCGCAGTGAAAACAAAGCCCCGGTGGCGAGAAGAAATAATGGACGGAGAGAGAAGCGACAACAACACTACAAACACAATGAGAGCCGCACATTGGAGGTATGTATGCTATACTAATGATGGATATGAATTCCAAAAAGTGTCGCGTTGCATTTCCTGCTAGTTCTTTGTTGCAGCGCAAGCGCGCATCGAGGAAATTGGATTTGCGCTACCAATTCGGCCGAGTATTCCCGCTACCTAATAACATGAAATATAGCAGGAGAGACTTTTGCGGCAACGCAATTTTGTCATCTTTGGTGTCATATTGTTATAAATAAGTTACATTGAATTTTCTATACACTACATGTAGGAAGTGTTTCGTAGTTTTTTTGCCCGCGCGTGGTGGTATAATTTAAAAAAGTCACACATAGTATGTAGTACACAATCATCTCACCAGAAAACGAAAGATAAAATATGTAAGACACCCACCGATCGTTGTAGATGACGTTGCCTCTTCTCTCCATCCGTTCCAACTTCTCCCCATACCGGTATCGCATCCTGAAGTACAATTAACTGTAACTCTGTAACTCACAAACTGCTAAAAACGTAACTTTGATGTGTGTGTGTGTTTTTTTTCAGGGCGTTTCAATAACATGAAACTAGTTTTAGTACCTAGGAACTGATGAGTTCTTTTTTCTCTCTGGAGCTTGAAGGGGCGAAAGCAGGGATAATGAATATGCAATGAGGCATAAAGACGTCGAAAAATGTCGAATTCTCTCCTTTCGCATGATACATCCCTATAAGGAGAGTGCAAGAAGCGCTCTTTGGTGTATGTGATCAGAGAGGAGATGAGAGAGAGAGAGAGAGAGGGAGAGAGAGAGAGATACAAAGGAAAGCGCGAGTCCTTTAGTACTTCTTGAAATTGTGCAATCTGATTTGCACATTTTCTCGCACTTATGACGAGATTTCTCGAAATCGAAGAAAATCGAAACAAGGAATGAGGGAAAAATCATAATTCGAATAACAAAAACATTCTAGGAAATTACAGTGACGTGTTTTTTTTCAGAAACTGAAAGTAGCTTGTGTGATTGGGCTTCAGGTGAGTATGGAGAGAGAGAGAGAGAGAGAGAGAGAGAGAGAGAGAGAGAGAGGGAGAGAGAGAGAGAGAGAGAGAGAGAGAGAGAGAGAGAGAGAGGACGCACACCCCATAACAAGGTTCTCATTGTCTTCCGCTCGGCTTTGACTCGTAACTTCAAAGGGTGGAGCGGGAGACAAAGAGGATTTATATTTATAAAATGACGTGCAACCAGTAGACGACGTTTCTATTTGCGAAATAGTGCAATTTGCTTCTCACACACGGGGAGTACTCACTTCTAGCCTCTTTCACAAAGAAAACGACGTGTTGTGTATTCTATCTTGTTCAATATGTACTTTTCAGTGATTGAGGAAACGTGTAGACTATGAGTGAACAAAGAGTTTGTGTCTTCCATTCGCCTGAATGCAAATGCACGAGCAAACTTTGTTGAATGATAAGCTTGAACATGCCAAAACTATAGTTCGAAACAACTCTGGTACACTCTCATCATGTTTACCAGCGAGCTTCCATCTTTGGTGATCTGTCTAGCATCTGTCTGAATAGGCCTGTGAAGTGTGACAACAGTCCCGCGCACTCGACTGACAGTCGCGAGCCACGCAAATATTATGCAAATCACAGGGGCGCGGATATGCAAATCAGTTGACATCTCCCCTTCTCTCCACTCACTCGAGCCTGGGTAATCACTCGTCCCACACTCACTCGCATAATATGACGCATAATGTGTTTTGATAGTGCGTAGTCTATATGAATCACTGTGACCTAGTGCTATCCTGCTATGTAAACAAGCCATTACTGTAAGAGGTCATTGCCAGCTTGTTCTTTGTTGCTGTACTATCGTGTCGTTTTTGATTGACGTCATATCTCTTTCAGATGACGTCACTGCTCCTTCTTCTCCCTCTAGTCCACAGCTTCTCCCATCCCAACCCCTTCTTTCCTCCGCTGCCGCTATACGACGATGCGAGAAGGATCGAAAGGTGGGATACGTTTCAACGCTTGCTGAAGAAATGAATTTGCGAGAAAACGTAATGAACTCCTTCATTAGTCAAAGATAACATCACTGTATTCCAGTTACTGACGCCTACAATATTAGGGTGTATGAGGGTGGAGTGGATGTATGGTGCACAAATAGTGCGTTTCCCGACTCGTTGAGTTGCTTTCTGCTTCCCAGACCCGCGCACTCTTCCTCTGCCTCGCTGGCTGTCCTCGATCGACCGGTGCTGGACAGACCCATCCACTTCCCTCCACCCACACAGCAACCCAACGCCAGCCATATACTACTCAACTCGTACAATGTCATAGAGCAAGACGTGAGTCCATCAAATCGAATCAAATCAAGTATTCATCCGGAATCGCTGAAATTTTACAGCGATTCTGAACAAAATAAGTTCAACTACACCTTTGTATATTTTGTATACCAACTATACTATGAATGCTATGGTACTTGGGTGGAAGAGTAAGTATGTTGGGTACCTATACGGTTTTATACGTTTTTTTGGTACGGTTCACGAGAGTTATGAAGGTTGCCTTGCAGCTATACTATAATAGATATAGTTTCCGTCAGAGATATTCAAACAAATTTAACCAAAAAAAGCTATATGTTTCACAGACACGTGAAAAAAAACGTGCATGAGAAACGTGCAATAGCATATAGAAAGTGATGACCTGATAAATAATAACTACAGAAAACGGATACATAAAAGAGAGAGAGAGAAAGAGAGAGAGAGAGAAAGAGAGAGAGAGAGAGAGAGAGAGTCGAATTGTCCTTCCTTCCAGTCTCCCGTCTGTGGTGAAATGGAGCAGCAACGCATCAAACAGTGCGCACAGCCACTCTACGAACTCGGTACGTTACGTTTCAAATGATCCGATTACGTTTCACATGATACATAGGTGTTTGTACGTTTCATAAACATGCAGATAGAATAGAGAAGAGAGAGAGAGAGAGAGAGAGAGAGAGAGAGAGAGACTCCCTCTCCAGGAGCCTTCGACTCCTTCGACGGTTCTCTCTCCCTGTTGGACTTCTCGTGGACTCGCCTCGCCAGCAAGACAAAAGACTACTTCTCGCAGGTCTGCGAGTGAGTTCATTTCGATATGCGAATCATTTCGATAAATTGAATTGATTCAATTTTCTGCCGATCAAACGATTTGGTTTGAGTGAACTTTGATGAATTTTGATGAGATTGATAGATTGACCAGTGTAGGCTGACATTATCTGACATTCGAGAAGCGATACGACAAGACATATCAACATATCATTCGAGAAGACATAAGTTCATACGGTGAACCTCAAACCCATACTCATGGTTGTTCACAACGCTATTTCATTCAAGTAAATCGATGATCGATCAATAAATATCATTGTATTTCTATTCAGACACTTCTTCGTGTTCGATCTGTGCATCGAGCCATGGAAGGACGCGTGTTTCGAGGACGAGCCGATCAGAATGAAGTGGGTTTCATATCAAATTGATAATAATGATGTATATATAAAACAATACACTGATAACATCAATTGTAATAATAATTAACTCACTCACTCATTCACAAGTACTGAGTTCCGAACAAAATTCGCGGCGTGAAGTTCGGAAACGGAGAGATTCATGGGCTTCATGGAGGTGATTGGTGGGAGAAGAGAAGAGAAGACACGAGCGGAGGGGGATAGAGAGGGGAAGGGCGTTTGGAGACGAGAAACGTGGAAGAAAACACATTGCCGGACGGCTAGTACTTGAGATAACAACGATGCAAAAACGACGTGTCTGGCTAACGATAACTGAGACACAATGGTATTGTGACATTTTTGACATCAGCGTTGGCCAATTAGGCGTCTACATTACTACAAACTACATAAAGTGGAAGAGTGCACCAGTGCGTTTCCCATCGGTGCGCTTCGTGGAAAACGGGATAACAAATATCGTGGAAGTTTATAGCTGTGCATAACACATAACTGTGCAAAAAACGCGGAAGATGAAAGAGACAAAGAAGACGCAATTAGCCCGAAAAAAAAACGGCGGACTGAAATCCGATGCCAAATTGCACTTCAAGGTTTCGAGAGAACTCAGCGCGCAAACCTTGGACTCTCTGATCTCACTTTACCCTAATTAGACTATTCAAATTTTAAACTAGCAAAACAACTACAGTACTACCTGATAGTGCGACGAAGGGCTGTTCGTGCCATTATGAGGATATAGTATAATATCGCCAGTTCGACTGACGTGAGAATAGCCGACAACTACAAGACTACCTCATTTCCATATCTCCTCCCACAATTCTCTCTCTCTCTCTCTCTCTCTCTCTCCCTTTCTCTCTCTATTTTCTTCTAGGTATAATATAGGATTCCCGCTCACTTCACAGACAACACAAAGATTGCGAGGAGTGGCGGCAAGTGTGGAGACATATAAAAGTAAAAAGAGGCGAAGCGAATATGACAACAATTTGTTGACGTGCGTAGAAGTCGGAGAAGTGTGGGCAGACAGTGAGAGTGGCTGAATGAAGGAGGGAAAGAGGGGGAAATGGAACGGATGAGGGATCAATGGACAGAGTTCACTAGAAGGAAACATGTGACTAGACTAGAAAAATCGAACCTGAAAAAAGACAGAGTAGCGATATACATTCAGTTGTTCAAAATATAGAAATGAACATTTTCATTAACAATCGTTTTAGGTATCGCACCGCGTCTCAAGTACTCGAGTTTCTCTGCAGGGATGGATACAGTGGTAAATATAATTATGCAATTTCTTAGTAAAAAATCCAAATCAATCAATAACACTTTAGAAATGATGCGCAACTTCGAATGCTTCACGCGCACTCTCACGCGAGCCGAAATGATGCAGTGCCAGGTAAATCAATAATTCGATAAATCTGTCAATAATCAATCGATATAGGCGGAAATGGTGGCGGACACGCGTAAGATCCCGGAGCGGGCCGAGCTCGAGCCCATCTCACAGCAGCAGGCCGTGTGCGGGTGAGTATGTAGTGAGAATTGCTGTGAAGTGCACAATTTACAGTTTTTATCACCATGTTTCCATGTTAAATATATAAATATATTAGTTTTTGTGTTTCAAACTATATGTAAATACTAATATATTTTTTGCCAGCTGACAAAACTTGAAACGTTGCTGTGATCGATGAAACGTATGCGCATTTTACAGAAAAAAGGTCCAAATTCGTAGTGACATTCCCCACCATTTGCACAACTTGTGTAAATACTGTAATATCTCACCACCCTTTCAGAGCGATGCGGAACTACATCGAGTGCGTCAAGTACCCGGTGCGCTACGAGTGCGGCTATCGCGCCTGGCATCTCGTGCGAGAGGTGATCGGTGAGTGACGGCCACGCCCATTGAGGCCACGCCCACATCACAGCTCTTGTTACCATCAAAGAATTAAGTCAAATGATTGATTGATTTATTGATTGATTAATTACTTTCAGTCCGCCCCACGGCCAGTCTTCTTCCGTACTGCGATCTGGGCAGCTCTGGGGGCAGAGTGTCTGTTGTAGTGTCTGTCATTCTAGCCCTGATGATGTTATGAACACCAATAACTAAATGATCTTCTCTTTCTAGTCGTTTATCGACGCTTCTGTAACATGCTCGACTCATTCATCTGTGATCTGTTCCCGCCATGATATTTGCTGAATGGTGTTCAATAACTGTCCATAAGTATAAAATTTCACGGATTGTTTGCTCAATGATATTTTCAATTTGATTTTTTTAAAGGTTCACAATTATGGCATTATAATTATATTGTATGTGCAGTGCAGTGGTATTTCACAAATATGTTCGAGCGGTGAAAACGGTGTGAAACGTATGCTTGTATTTATCATACACTTTCGGTTTAGTCCGAATATGTACTGTGACTCTTTTACCACAGTTTTTCATTGAAATGATGGTAATACTTACCTGATTATGGTTTTCTGATTATGAATTGTCTCTCTTTCTTTTGACACACACCTGGCTTTTCTTCATTCCTCTCTCTTCCCCCCCCCCACCCTTTGTCGATTCCGATTCCGTTTCACCTGCCCAATTCCTTCCCCTCTCCTCC
>CAWZYM010000129.1:1012500-1062500 GCA_963966185.1 Rhabditoides inermis
CCTCTCTCTTTCCCTCTCTCTCTTTCTCTATCTCCCTCTCTCTCTATCACTGCGCTCAGGCCATCTCATCCATAAACAATACGCGTCTATTTTGCCTCTTTGCATCTCCTCCACTGAGTGAGCCATTGCCTATTTGTTTAGTGACCCACTCTCTGCAAGCTCCCAATAAACACGATATGTTTGTAGAGCGCACTTTCCGTCATATTTTTCCACGTGGGCATATCTCACATATCTGCGTCAATTTGCTCATTAATTTTTTGAGCAGCTTTCAATTGAATTACGTTTTTTCTCCATTCAGTTTTCGCATCACTGCTTTCGTTCGTCGAATTGTGACTTTTGTCGAAGCATTCTTCTTTCTCCGTCATCGCATGTTCTTTCTCCCTTTCTTGTCGACTGATTTAATTATCTATTATCAATAGGTAATTAATAATGCGGTAAGATGTCGCGTCCGCAGTCCCCGGATCAATACTACACTGCGCGAGTGGCACCGGACAGCGATCGGGTCGAGCAGGAGGCGGGGTCTATGAGGGCGGAGCCGAGCGAGCGCAGCGATGCGCGCGACGACACGGAAAGGGAGACGAGTGTGAGTGTTTTGTATCATTAATTATTTGTTTGAATAAGAAGTTAAGATTAAAAAAATATTATAGGAGCTTGTTCCGAAGCTCGACCTCTCGGACTCACCGAAAGAGCCTCTTCCGACCACTCGTGAGTTGTTTACTTGTTTGTTTATCTGTTTGTTCAGTTTGGAACTCTCGTTTCAGAAATGGCTGGCAAGAAGATACTCTCGATCTGGGGATACCTCACTCTTCGCGGATTCTTCCATTTAGTGAGTGGTATTTTTCATCGCACTGATCAAAAAAGTCTCTCTATGATAATACAACTGTGGTGAAACGTATTCCAATATCATTTGAGTAAGTACATAATAGTCTTATTCGAACACACTCAACTGTTCGCCGTTCATTGCTCATAATTATCCGATTTCTAAGATGATTCAGCTGTGAAACGTATTCTCGTCACAACTGCACAACTCCATTCAATAACTTCAAAATGAACTCACACCTTTCAGGTTGGTCGTTCTGTGGGGGCTTATCCATTCGTCTACATCATACTAGCCCTGCTACTCTCACTCAACAGCGGAGGCATGTACTGGATGGTCCTCAAGGTGAGCATCGATTTATCGATTGAGTATTGATTTATCGATCGTAGGATCGTATCCGCGACGGTTATACCCCCATCAACGCGCCTTCTCGCTACGAGACCGATGTGATTCGCGAGTTTTGGAACTCGAGTGGTGCGTATTGATTTATTGATTTTTCGAATTCGTGTGTTTTGTGTTGTGCAATGTGAATTAGCTCAACTGAATAACGTTTTTATGACTCATCTGTGTACGGAACGATAAAAAGAGTGCATTTCAAGCGATCCCAATCAAATATTTGACTTTTCAGTCCTTCTCTCTGTGTGTTTTCACACCCTATTGCGAATTTGTATTCAAGAGCGAGCGAGCGAAAGAGAGAGAGAGAGAGAGAGAGAGAGAGAGAGATCATGCGTATGGCCTGTACCAGTGTAGGGTTTGCGCTGGAAATTATAACACCATGAGAGTTTCAGTATTCTTATTCGTATGTAACATGAAATGTGGGCGTGGCCTAAATGGGTGTGTCCGTTACAGGCGATCCGATGATGACTATTCTGATAATGTTGGCTCGAGACGGGGGTTCGATGCACCGCAAAGAGTACCTGGATGAAGCGGACAGGTGGGGTTTATTGTTTATAAAAAGGCATAGTGCAACTAACTATAATATGGCTGCGTGAAACGTACATGCACGTCTGTTGTTTCAGTCTCGTCAACTTTCTCTATAACAACTTCACAGTCGAGTACAAAGACGAGAAACTCAAGTTTGCCGATATGTGTGAACCCTACTGCAACATGAACAAAGTCTTCGAGATGTTCAAGGTGCGTATCGATCGATTATTGATCGCTTATCGATTGATTTACCTCAGGACGGGTTCGATTCTGAATACAAGCGCGCCATCAAAGGCGAGCCACTCTCCGCCGACACCGAACTCAACTTCCCCGTCGCCAATATCAACGGATTCGAGGTGGGCGGGGCTAGATGGGGCGGGGCGTGGCCAACGTGGTCGTTGCAGATCCATCTGGAGCGTTCGCTGTTCGGCGTTCGCTTGAAAGAGGAGGGCGCGAATCGCACGATAGAAGAAGCCATCACCAATATGGAACACGTCGAGGTCAGGGTTATCGAATTCAAAACATTTTTATCATTTATCATCATCGTATTGAATTGTTGCATATATGCAAATCGTTCTTCATATATTGCCTAAAACGTATGCTCTAGAAGCTGAAACGTATTTTATTTAATGAAACGTATCCTTCAGGTGCTACTGATTCTTTTCCGCGGCGACAAGGGCAGTGTCAGACACGCGGAGCAACTGTCAAAGTGAGTGGGCGGGGCTGGAGGGGCGGGGCTAGAAGGGACGGGGCTAGAGAGGCGGGGTCAGAGGGGCGGGGCCTAGTCGCACCTTTCAGATGGGAAATCGCAGCGTACGACTTCTCACTGCAGCAGTACAACTCGAGTCTAGTGGAACTGCAGGTGAGATTGTTTGCTTTTTCCTTTGTTGGCATTTTGAAAGAACTGTTATTAAAACATCAACACCTTCAAAACTGGATTGGTATAGAGTCTAAACAAGTGATGAAGAAATGGAAAAAGGGATGTTGTGTTGAGGTCGTGGGCACGGAGATTCTGGACAACGAGATGATCCGAGATGGCCGGAGGATGACGCCGTTCTTCGCGGCTGGTACGTCTCCCCCCTCTCTCTTTCTCTCTCTCCCTCCCTCTTACTCTTTTTTTTCTTTCTCTCTCTCTCTCTATCTCTCTCCCTCTCTCTCTCTTTCTCTCCCTCTCCCTCTCTCTCCCTCTCTCTATCTCTCTCTCCCTCTCTCTCTATCTCTCTCTCCCTCTATCTCTCTCCCTCTCTCTCTCATTCTCTCCCTCTCCCTCTCCCTCTCTCTCCCTCTCTCTCTCTTTCTCTCCCTCTCTCTCTCTCTCTCTCTCTCTCTCAGTGTCTCCTTCCAGGTTTCGGCTTCATGATCTCCTTTGTCTCCATCTGTGTCTATGGCAGTGCCGTATTCTACGATGAAGTTGACCGAGGAAAGATGTGAGATTTTTTTCTTTGCTTGTTTGGTATTTTTACGTTTCACCTATTATTCTTCTATCCCACAATCTTATCTTATTTTAATCTAGTCTAGTTGTTGTTGTGTTTTTTTTCTGTAAATGTTTATGTTTTTGCCTTAACCACTATTGAGCTATAGTTAGGAGACTGTTTTCAAACTCGCGTAAGACGTTTTGTATGTAATGTATCCGTTACGTTTCGACAACTGTTCTTTGCTACATCTCGATCATCTATTGTAATCTTCGAAGAGCACATGGAAATATAACTATTTCATTTCAAAAAAACCCAACTCATTTCAGTCTTGTGGGTATCGGGGCGACAGCGTGTCCGATTCTCGCTATCACGTCCACATACGGAATCGTCTCCCTCCTAGGATGCAGGGTATGTTTATCTGTTTACTTGCTTACTTGTTTACTTGTTCACCCGCTCACCTTCCAGGTAAACAGCTTCATGCTCGTCATGCCCTTCCTCATCATGGGAATCGGTGAGTCTCCGAGGAGGCGTGGCTTGGATGGGCGTGGCTTGCAGGCGTCGACGACGGCTTTCTCATGATCCACTCGTGGCAGAGGATGAGTCGAAACGGCTACTCGGTCGTCCAGCGGCTGGGAATGGTCTACGAAGAGGTACGGTAGACGGAATTCAGGGTACTGTAGTTAGTCATGGATTACTGGTTTAAGTTTAGTAATGTGCTGTATTGTGACTTCCAGGTCGGTCCTTCTATCACGATCACTTCTCTCACCAACTTCCTTTCATTCGGAATCGGAGCCCTCACTCCTACTCCTGGTCGGTTACTCCGGGTTTTTTTTTGGTTTTCTTTAATTAATACTACTTATCAATCTTTACCAGATTAGGTAAGTTACTGATCTTTTAAAATATTTTCGGAAAACATTTTGTTTGTTAGCTGTGTCGCATTTGCACGTCTGAAACGTATATCTCGTCAATTGAAACATAAGACGACTCTAATATAAACGATAGAAGTAAGCATATTCAAACCGTTTGCAGAGATTCGTCTTTTCTGTTTCGCGACCGCCCTCGCGACTGGATTGGACTACATATTCCAGGTATATCAAATCAACATTTTCAAAAACTTTATCAATGATTTTATCAATGATTGCAGCTGATTCTGTTTGGTCCAGTGCTCGCTATAGCGACTCGATTCGAGAAAAGCAAGGTCGGACCGGTGGAGAGGACTGGATGGAGGCTGAAGGTACGGAGGGAGGGAGGGAGGGAGGGAGGGAGAGGGAGAGAGAGATTGGGAGAGAGGGGGAGAGAGAGAGGAGAGATAGAGAGAGATTTCTTCCCTAGGTGGACCGTTTTTCCGCGAAGGTGTTGCATATCTACTGCAAGCTCATCGGCCACAAGCTCTTCACTCTCTTCATCATCGCAGCCACGGCCGCCTATTGGTCAGTCAGACAAATCAATAAACAATCAATTAATCATTCAATAATCTATGTTGATATGAGTCACGTTCCTGTGTTTCCATGTTTCACTCATTAGTTGTTGATCTGTCTGTTCTCGAAAAAAAACGTTCTCATTTCTGATACGCTTCAGCCATCGCTTAAAGAAAATCACGAGTATGCTATTCAATGTTTCCCTGATTAGAGATTAATCAAAGTACCTGAACATATTATTTTGAACTTTAAAATATTTTTTTTTCTTTAAAAACTCATCAATGATTCAAAACGCGTCCAGGTACTTTGGCGTGGTCGGTCTGATGTCGATCAAGACTCGTTTGGATGCGGTGAAGATACTGCCAAAGGACAGCCCCCTGCAGAGGCCCAATCATATACTCAGCAATATAGGCGAGTACGAGTCCACAAATTCTACTTATTGTTTTATCAGTTCTTTGATGATATCAGGTCCACAATCCAGGTAGCCGTCACCTACACATTCCCGTACTTTTTTTCCGCAAACTACTTATTACCAATTAGCATATCTACCTTACCGTACCCATAGCAGTCTGGAAATTCATTACCGTAATGTAACCTACCGTACCCGTTTGAAATCTGGCCACCGCATCTTACCGTATCCTACCGTATCCGTTTTCAGTGTGGGCCGAGTACCACCCGGTGACTATCTTCGTCAATACTCCATTCCACGTCGACAACTCCAATCAGACGCTTCTATTCTGGCAGATGCTAGACGAATTCGAACAGTTGGATCACGCCAAGAGTGGGTTCAATCATTTAACCGAAGTCGATTCGACCGGGGTTATAGGATGAGTGGAGGATTTAGGTTCAAGCTCTGGATATCGATTTATTTATTGTGTTTCAGACTCCTCTTCCTCTCTGGTTTGGCTACGCGACTACGTACAGTACTACTACCACGGTACGTTTCATTACTCATCAAACAATGGATACGTTTCTGGATAAGGTTATAACTGCCAGCACAATTTACCAGCAATATGGTGTACTGTGTAGCACGACTAATTGATTCTTTCATATAGATAACAGAAGAGAGAGAGAGAGAGAGAAAGAGAGAAAAAAAAAGAGAGAGAGAGAGAGAGAGAGAGATACAAGTATATGGGTGCAGGCGAACCGTACTCCCTCATCTCCATGCTGTTCGGAATAAAACAGGAGAAGGCAGAGAAAGTGGACGTGAGAAGGTGAGTCGAACAAAGTATTGTACTTTCATTATATAAAATACTATTGTTTCTAGTTGTTGCACAAGCATTATTGTCATCATCAGCTCCCAGTTATTTACCCTAATCATGAAACGTATGTCGTATGCCCTATTCTCTTTCAGTGCCACCAACATCACGTATTCCAAGCTCTTTTCCTTCCTCCAATCTCCCTTCTACACCCACTGGAACAGCTTCATCAAAATCAAAAACGGAACGTATGTTGTCTTTTTAATCTATTATCATTACGTGCTTTTCCATGAATTAACTCAAAATCCTACCAGCAAATTTGTTCACATCATAAAACGTAATTGAAGTCAAACAGTAAACACCCATGGAACAATTGTATAATCATTCGGTATCGCTAATCAGTCAATAATCGATCAATAATGCAGGAACGGACCGTACGTGGACCGATTCTGGGTGTCGGTTGCGTATGACAACACGAGTACGTGGGAGACGAGGATAGAACTGATGGAGGAATGGAGGAGGGTCGTCGGAAAGTGGGTCTCTCTCTCTCTCTCTCTTTATCTCCCTCTCCCTCTCTCCGGAGATCATTATCGATTGCTTATCGATCCAGGTACTCTGCTCTGAACGCCACTGTGTGGGAGCCGAATGGGATGTTTGTCGATCAGATGCTCAGTCTCAAGAGCGTCGCAGTACAGGTAAGGAAACAACTACTTTTTATTTGTCTACTTTTAAGAAGTGGTCATCATGTACGTTTCACAAAGTGCATAAACTGTTCATCGGGTCATTCGCATCAATCCTGTGTTGTTCGTGATATGTACCTAACATTTATACATTGTTAATGTAATCTAGCATGTATATGCATCGTCAATCCCTGCCTTCCAGACGGGCATCCTGACTCTTTTGTGTATGGCAGTTGTCTGCGCTCTCTTCATTCCCAACCCATGCAGTGTCCTCACAGCAAGTATTGCTATCGCCAGCATCAGTCTAGGTCAGTACTTTTTTTTTTAAATTTTAAACTTTGTAAACTTTGATTGGGGTGAGGTCGGGTAATCAACTAGTTTAATAAGTAATGACTGCTAGCATAGCAAATGTGTGAACATTGTGGTTAATGTGTTACCGACCATAATATGAATTAGCCATGAATTTGAGTTTGGAGACTGTTTGGAAAGAGTTTGGAGACAACGCATCAATTATTGCCAACTGTATCGTTACGAAAATTGTCCGAGCGAAGAAACTTATGAAAGTATCTCACACAAGCGAATTGCAATAACACAACACCAGTCACCAGTGTACAGATAACAATGGTACAATGGTACCAGTCGGGAACCAGAGCACCAGTCGGAACCAGTCGGAACCAATCCGTTCCAGGCGTGCTGGGGTTCCTCTCGTGGTGGCGCTTCGATCTGGATCCAGTCGTGATGGCAGCTGTTCTCATGTCTATCGGAATGAGCGTTGACTTCACCGCACACGTATCATATCACTATCAGGTACGGAGTACTGTAGGCTACGGTAGGGATACGGTAATTACTCTATCATTCCAGCTCACGAATCGTAAGGAGATTCGGGACGGTCGAATAGTGAAGATTCCAGTGAGAGGAGCACAGGTGTGTTTTCTAGGTGTTGCTCTCAAGTTGTTTCATACGATTCAACTCTGTGTGAAATAAACGAGATCGTTGCTAGAGCTAGAGGTAATGGTGTTATGCTCCAACGTACGAGAAAAAAACGAATGCAATTGATATCTCTTAAAAAGGACTGGCTTAAAAGTAAGGGTTTGTGTTATTGTTTATTCGACGTACTGCAACAAAAGCTCATGCATTATTCTATCAATCGAAATAGTCAACAAACCTGCTCTTTCTGCATTGAAATGTAGGAGAGCAGTTATGTTACATCTCCAAATTGACGTTGAGACGTTGAGACATATATATCTGGTTCAACGATTCGAGCAGTTTTGTGTACTATTTCGAATGATAGAATAATGCATGAGCTTTTGTTGCAGTACGTCGAATAAACAATAACACAAACTCTACTTTTACGCCAGTCCTTTTTAAAGATAAATGCACTTTTATTGCATTTCATAGAAATATAATTACATTAGCATAAACTACAAAACACTTCAATTAGCAAAACCGAGTCCAAATCGTGTTTTTTTTGTTTTACAAAAAAAATAGTTTAGAAAACGCGAGTTTAGGAAACGCATCAACCGATGGCTAGCCCGAGCTCGGGGACGCGCGCGCGTATCTCGCTTCCGAGAACAGCTAGCGATACCAAAATCGAAATGTAACAATTTTCTAGCATCCTGATAACATCTATCAGTATCACATTGTTCTCTCAAAGATTTGAAGGGACTTTTCTCTCCTAGAGTGCGTATGATCTTAACAAAAACAAACCATCGCTTCCGCGCTGGTTTTAATTAACTTACGTTAGTGGGCGGAGCCTAAAACCGCAAACCTCACCCCGCGAACTTTAATTTTGTATTTTTATATTATACATTTGTATTATTACTTTGTAATATACAATTTATCATAATGATAATGATGCGAATTCTAGGAGAAACTGGAGCACACTCTGGAGGCTGTTGGCTGGCCGATGATCCAGGCCGGAGTATCGACCATATGCTGCATTCTACCACTACTCTTCCTGCAGGTACGTTCATCATTCACATTGTGCACCTCTCTCTATTCATGTCGTGTATTTGTTAGCTATGACTCTTGTACTCCATTTTTACTTTATCGTTCAGTTCCAACGTATTCACAACTTCTTGAGTGTACATTACATGGATATTTATTGTTAGTTAGAGATTAGTACAGTAGAAATCGTACGATTGCACTAGCGAATCGTTCTAGCGAGTTACTTCAAAACTGAAACGTAATTGAAATAAACCCATCAATCGAAACGATACAACATTGCGTATAACATAAGATAGCAGGTAGCAGACCTGCAGCCTATGAATCAGTCATCTCAATCCCGATCCGAATCTTCTCTATCCGCAATCAATCAATCAATCAATAACCCCATTCTCGTTGCAGTCGTATTCTCCGTCGGTGTTTGTGGCTGCGATCTTCCTGGTTGTCTCCTGGGGAGCCCTCCATGGATTGGTCGTCCTTCCAGCCTTCCTCGGATGCCTACCCGAACAAGTCACCGGGGTACGGTAGAGGGAGGGGGGGGGGGGGGGGTACTGTAGCCATTTGGGATGCGGTAGATGGGGTAATGTAGCTTGTATATATGAATACAGTAGACTGTAGCCATATGATACGGTAGTAGAGGAAGTACTGTAGCCACATGGTAGGTAGAGGAGGTGCTGTAGCCAAATGGATACGGTTATTCTGCTGGTCTTCACAATATTTCGAGAAGTACATTGGAGAATGAACAAAAAAATAATAGGGTAACTGAGGTACTGTAATTTGAAAAAGAACATGACAATTTCAGCTGAACTGCTACCGCACCTTCCTCTCAACATCCAGTGAAAAGAGCTGCAGGTGAGAATTATCGATTATTCATTTGATTATCGATTTTCCTCTTTTAGGTACATCCCGAAGAGCGAAGAAGACGAATCGACTCCAATGGACACTGCGTAATACCGTACCCTCTACCCTAGACACATTGATTCTACCGTACCCGGTTGTATCGCTCTATGAGCCGAGTCACTTGTATATAGAAACGATTCGTGATAGCAATACACTCTAGTTGCGCGAGTCTTCGCCTCTTTTCGCGAGTATTCGCTGAGCTTTATTCCCCCTGCATTTCTCAATGTGTTCACAAGGGTTTCTCTCCTAGTCAAAACATCAAAATGAACTGTGCAATGATTTTTCACCGAGCCATATAAACTTTGTAAATTATGTGTTTATTGATTTGTGTAGAAGATTTACCGATGTTACGTGTAATAAAAATTATTTAAAAAGTTGTAATTTGGTCTAGATTGACATACATAATTCGTGAACTTCAAAAATTCAATTGTTTATCATTGCGTATTCAGGAAACATATGGGGACAAAATATGTGGCTGTAATAAGTGGTGCAACGTATTTGTGATTAAGATCAAATCAAAGAATGGTAAAACAGATACAAATGCGTATGGGACAATACAACAGACATATGTATATGAAATGAATGTACTCTGTTACATATACTGGGGAGCCCGTACCCGTATCGATCAGGAAGCGCGGATGCGAGATGGTTCAATCATGCATTTTCTAACCTCCTCTTTAAAAGAACCGGTGTCTCTGATAGCTATAATGTTAGATGGTAAGAAATTCCATTTTCAAAAAAATAGATAGTGTGATAAAAACAGTTCCTGACCTTCCACTCACACACAACATAATCATACATTTTTCGCGATTATTCAATAACGGATTTGCAAGACATTATATGTTCACCCTAGTCGCCCATGTTTAGTACTCAACACGGTAATACACTATTTGTTTAGTCTCTAAGATAATCTTTCTAATATTTATATTAGATGAAGATCGATGAATGTTTCTTGTATTATCTCAATCTCTACTATCAAGGAAATCAAATATAACATGAAGGGATGCAGAATAAGAATGTTTTCGTACATTTCTTTACTGACTCATATACGTATATTTGTACTTCTTACTTGATTTTTCTTTGTCACAACCGTAATCTTCAAAAACGAAACAAAATTTATTCCGCATAAACGTGAACCATAATCATTTCGAGATCACATTATAACAAAACAATTGCAGATAATACAAGAGAGATCACATCAGAACACAAAGTACAGAAACGCTTGATCACATCTAAACACAAAACACTCGGTTTGAACATTTGTGGTGCGGGTCTAGATCTAGAGCCGACGATGCACGCACACCCGCACTGCTCAGTCTATACTGGACTATACCGGATACCAGGGGCTGGGCCAGAGGGGGCGGAGCTTAGGCCATCCCATATCCAGATTCCTAGGAAAGGCTCGGGTCAATCAGCGGTTGCGGCGGCTGTTTTTCCTGCAAGAAAACTGTTTTAGCTTTCACTTTTTGCTTATACACAAGCTTTTTTACGATGCGTTTCAAAACACATTCAAAAAGTATCGGGACTATAAGAATTTAATCTCACAGTACGGAAAAGAAACTTTTTTTAGAAGAAAAAACAAAAATCAATCGATATTCACAAACCCACCTGGACAGCGGGATCCAATAGGGCATCCTCGGCTGAGATGCGACGCTCCGGCTCCCTCTCCCAGCAACGAAGCATCACAGAGTAGATCTAGGAGAACACAGCGGTCAGCCCCTTCTAGCCACGCCCCTTTCTGCACTCTGCCAATCCTGCCCCTTTTTTCCCCTTCTCCCTATGGACTGTCACATCTGTCTTCTAGACAGAGGCCGCCTCGCTCACCTCTTCCGTGCACCCCTGGCCTCTCCCCTCTGGCCCCGCCCTATCTGGCTCCGCCCACCTCTTCCGTGCATCTCTCGCCCTGCCCCTCTGCCCCCGCCCCCTCTGCCCCGCCCCTCTGGCCCCGCCCTCTCTGGCCCCGCCCACCTCTTCGGAGCACCTCTCGGGCCGCTGTGGGAGGCTCATCAGTGCTCCGAGGGAGATGAGCTCATGGTTGGATAGATCCGAGAAGGGAGTGTCTCCATACGAGAACACCTCCCACATCGTCACACCGAACGCCCTGTAACCGACACGCCCACTCAGGCCACGCCCCCTCAGACTACGCCTCCTTCCACTCACCAAATGTCGGTCTGATGATTGAACTTGCCGGTGTGCAGGGCTTCCGGCGGAAGCCAGCTGGAATTGAGAATACAGTAACCCTAGTGACGGATACAGTAGGCCCACCGTATAGGCAGCATGCTGTTCCGGCTCTGCAGTCGGTAGTACTCGCTGTGAGCGTAGAGTCGGCGGGACATTCCGAAATCGGAGATCTGAAAGCCACGCCCACTCAGACCACGCCTATTTGCGAAAAAAAATACGATGACCTACTTGGAAGCTACTGTCGGTAACTTGGTGCAATTTATATTTGGTGGCATCATTTTAAAGATTTTTTTATTCATTTCGCAAAGTAATACTGGGCATACGTGTCACCAATTTTTTTTTGTATAAACGCACTCGAGTATATTTGGTGACGGAAATGCGAAAAATAAATAAAAAAATTAATCGATAAACTATTAATTTATTTAAAGGTAGTGTACCCTCTGATTCTGGTCGCACGAGTTGCTATTACCAGTTTATTACTTATTATTTGTTAGTTATAATTCCATAACATGGAAGTTTGAAATTCAAAAATAACAGTTTTAAAAATATAAAAATATATTTAAAGTTTGACGTTTACCGGCAATTGTGTGCACAAGTGTGCACGCCCGCAAAACTTATGTTCACCGACTGCGGTTACATCACCGAACTGACCGGAGCACTTCGTTTGGTTCGCACATTAAATGCTTTCAAGTGGTTTTGTGGTTTGTTTTTGATGTTCATTTCTCATTCAAAAACAAAATGAATTTAGAAAAATGTATATTTAACAATATTAAACATATTCGCCAAATTTTCATAAAATCAAAGTTTTCATGTTTCTTTCACGTTTAAAGCGTATTTGCATATGGTTAAAGATATTTTCAAGGGTTAGTATAATGACCAATTATGTTTCTAATAACGAGATTGAACAAATAAACAACACAAATTGCAAATTTGAAGTCATGCGTTCAGAGGGTACACTACCTTTAACAAATCACAAATCTCTAATTATTGATCACTCAATAAATCATGATCCGTACCTTTACAGTAATCGGCGGTCTCTTATCTGCGTGACAGCATGTCATATCACTCTTCCCGTCTACCAGACAGTTGCGAGCAGCCAGGTCTCTGAAATCAATCGATAAAGTAGTAATCAATCGATAACCAATCGATAATCATGCGTCAGTACTCACCTGTGCACTATCTGCTGGGTGTGCAGGTAGCACAGTCCGCGGAGAATCTGAAACGTTTTCATTCATGGAAATATGCTGCATACATTTCACCGCTCATAGGAATCGTGTATTGAATAAGCAATAACGCATGGATACATATGTATGTTATCATAGTTACAAAAACAAAGAAAAAGAAAGAAAGAGAGAAGAGAGAGAGAGAGAGAGAGAGAGAGAGAGAGAGAGAGAGCACCGACCTCCCTGACAATGTGCAGCAGTTCCCTGTTCTCCAGAGGGGCCGGGAACTGGGCGTAGCTCGTCTGCTGGCTGGGCGGGGTCCGCGCGCGCAGATACGAACGCAGATCGCCTGGACAGGATTGCGGTTGCGGTTACGCTTGCGGTTACGCTTACGCTTGCGCTTGCGTCATTTATATATGCTAGCGTTTACTCGAGTGAAAGTGGAAGTGAAAACGAAAAATTTTTTTGTCAATCGACATTCACGTTCGTTGTGAAACGTATGTGATGATTAAAGATTAAACTACATACGGGATCGATTCTTCCGTTTCATTGAACCTATTTCGATCGCATCAGCGGTGTGAAATCAATGAGACGTGGTGTGAAGTGAATGTTTCAATTCAATCAATTCAAGATCAATATAAATGGGGTCTGACCGAGTGACATCATCTCGAATACGAGCAGCAGTCGGGTGTCGTCCCTCGACATTCCGAACAGACGAACGACGTTCGAGTGGTCGAGACGACACAGAAGGACGGCTTCCTGCACGGGAGGAAGATGAAAGTACTTCTACCTCTGTTTCATCTGCATCTACTACGTGTTCCGTATTCTACGTTCTACGTCTTCATCTCTTCTTTATCTTGAGAAAGAAAAACTGTGATCACTATTTTTGTGAGTGTTAAATGTTTTTGAAAACAAATCGAAATATGGGATACGTTTCGCTAAATTTATATCTAGCAATCGTTCAAATATATTACAATATGTCTTCTTTGGTAGTTTCAAAAATTAACCATTATGATATACGTTTCACCTGATGTATATTAGCATAAATAATCTCACTTTCTCCAGCACTCCCTCGCTGTCTTTCATCGTCTTGACAGCCACACTGCGCGCGCCGAGCCGCTCCCACGAACCACAGTACACCTCGCCGAACGCGCCCTAAAACGTCCACTCAAGCTCCGCCCACTCACGCCCCGCCCACTCACGGCTCCGATCTTCTCGTGTAGTTGAATGTTGCCGAGTTGGATGACCGGGACGACGATTCCGGAATAGTCAACTGCATAGGAGGAGAGGGAGCGCTCCTGGAAAAGGGGATCTCTCTCTCTCTCTCTCTCTCTCTCTCTCTCTCTCTCTCTCTCTCTTTCTCTTTCTCTTTCTCTCTGTGAATATAGTTATTTCTTTATCTGTATATGAATATTTCTTTCACTCTATTCTTAGCCTAATCCCCTGGTCAAATAATTCCTTCATTGGTTTTTTTCATCACACTCTGTTTATTGCAAAATATGTTCTTGGAAATCTCGGAAAAAAGGAAAAATGTAATTTCTGGTTTTTTTTCTAAAATGTAATACTGCTCATAACATGTTAGTGCATATTATGCATATCATAATTCGTGAAAACTAGATATGTGCAAAATTTGGTTATTCTCTCTCCTCCTTTTCTCTCTCTTCCTTCCTCCTTCCCCCACTTTCTCTCTCTCTCCCCCCCCCCCACACCTCCATCCGCAGGTCCGTCTCCTCCGTTGCCCTGCTGGTCCTTCTACTTCTGCTCACAGCTGCGGGCAGGGAGGGCGGACGACGGCGGAGAGACTTATGACGAGCCAGCCACTCAAAAAGCAAAACGATCATACGATTTGGGAAATTGTACTCTTTCAATGCTACTATTGAATTGAGAAAAAAGAAACCTTTACTATTTCGGTATGCGTATGTTGCGTATGAGTCATGAAGTGTCACTTGAGTTGTTTCAGTCTGTTCGCGGATAACTGTGATGTACTTGTTATCTTGTTAGAATACTGAGGTGTTTTGTTGTTTTACTTATCTGAATAATTAATAACTGCACGTATGTGTATCATTGTACTCACTCAAACAAACAAGAGAAAAACAGATCTCTCTGTGAATATGGCATTAATATTAAAACTTTTTTCAAAAAAAAACCCTAATAAACACGTTAATGTGATGTGTCTCATTTCTAGCAGTTTAATGTCGCATTCACAGGAAACTCCGTTATTTCGAGACGTCCTTTTTTGACAAATAAAGCTATCTGTAAAACATGTATGCTACAGATTTCCAAATCTGCAGCAAACAAATAGCTAGACGCAGGTATGCGATCATCCGGATCGCAGATGTACCGTGGCTCGGAAATCAGATTTGAATATATTAAGCAGCTACAATCAGCTGGTATTGATGCGATATCAGCCCGGTAAGCAGATTTAATAATCAAACTAATAATATCACAGAACTGCAAATTCCGGCAACAGCGAGCGCATATGTATGTTATGTATGTAATCGAATTTCAAGTTGAAATACCACTATTCCCATGCAGTGTCAAGCACAGCTAGTGTTAGTATTGGTACAGTACAATTGCGAAAAAGCCGAAAAGCACTGAAATTTTCTTTTTTTTTGTAAATTCCGTTTTTCAAAAACAAAAATGTACTGTGGTTGTGTGCGATAGTGTTGGTATTCGTATCTTCTCTCACCTCAATTGCCCTGGCTTTTCTTGCTACGACCACCAAGAACGCAGTGGTCATCGCCACACCAACCACCAGCAGAAGAGGGAAGTAGGAGAGGGAGCGGCGGGCCGAAGGGGAGCGCTGGAATGGGAACCATACAGTAATACAATACTACAATACTATACACTATGTTTGTTACTGAAAGTGTGTTTGTAGACTGTTTCAAGAACTCTCACGCCCCCGCACTTTCCAACATTTTCATCAGAAATCGCGCGGGCGGGAAGAAATATCCAATTGGCCGTATGGCAATCAGATTTATTAGAGTGGTAACACAATCACGAATCACAACTCTACTCTCCGAGAACTGTTGCAGGGATCAGTGCCCATCTGCTGACTAGAGTCTAACACCGTAAGCTGTAAGCCGTTTACACTCTGAGAGCGTATGTGATCCAAGTATTTACTTGGTGTGTGCGCATGAGAGCTCCTATTCAACAACGTACCGTGTTACTTTTTTTACTAACTCCCACGAATCTCGGTATGTATATTACAGTTACGCGATTTTTCTATAACATTTTGTCTGATCTACCTTGTTGGGTGTTTGGAAGTGGTCGATGTAATTGTAGACCGAATCACAGCCAGCTGAGTCGGAGCACACCCTGAACGTGTAGTTTCCTGGAAAAAATATCACGTTATCATGTATCATACTATTTTCAAAATGATGATCTTTAGTGCGTTTGAAATACATTTGATGTAGAATCAATGGTTAATTGCGATCTTTAGTCTACGAGAAAACAAGAGAAATCTGCAGTTATTCACGCAACGAAAATGCCTCAAAACACAAGCACTGTCTAAAAGACGATTGTTATCTACGCACATGAGTTCATTACAAAATTCTAAGGTTTTTTTGATCGTGTGTAGCTCTCTTCTTACTGGACAAGGAAGTTGAAATTTCTTTTCACAAGTTGAGCAGTATTGAATTATTCGTAAATTATCAAATTACTGCGCTACTTTTCTACGGCAGAGTTCTCGCAAAAGTATCAGTCTTATTGAACCGTCACATAAAACATTAAATTAAGAAAACCCCTGTACATTATATTAAGAAAAAAATGTACATCAAACACCTGCTCTAATTACGGTCATATTCATATTATACCTATACGCATTTATTTTCATATGTATGTCTACGCAAATGGTAATTGTGCAGTTGTGGAGCATTGAGTAAAGAGTGGAAAGGCAAAAAAGAAGTTCTTAATGTACATTTCTTGTAATTTTCGCACAAACCAAAATACATATAAACACATGTTACATTCATTTTTTGACGTAGAGCGCAAAGCGAGCGAACAACATTCTGTTTCAAATCGGAATTACATGCTAATAATAACGTTGCTCTACAGTTGCTATTCTAAAGGTTGCAAACTAAAATATTAATGTCTTTCCGTGCCGTTTTGTGAGTAAGCAAGATTTGCATTTGTGCACAACCTATGTTTCACCTATTTCATTAAATCAAATATGCTACTTTTAAGACACCACACTATACAATGCTCAACTCTTTTTTTGAAATACAGGTTTTATTGATCTCTTTAAACATGTCCAGTGTTCAAACATACAAAGTTGTTCTAAGATTTTGTATGTTTGAAGTGGCTGCTATTATCTGTAATTAATTTTACAGATTTTGGTAATCATAGTAATGGTGATCATCGGCATCGCTTTTTATGACCGGACGAATGGCCGGAGATCAGTTTCCAGCTGGCTTTGCGGTTTTCCAGGTTACTTCCTTCACTTCATAATTATACAGACACATTGCACCTATCAACACTGATTCGTTAGCCTGATGCCAACACAAGCACTTTGTTAAAAGTGTACACGAGAAAATGCCGTCGCGCAATGTTCACAGAAATTGATAAAAAAATTTAACTGTAATAAGCGAACCCCATCTCTGTCCCCACAGATAAACAAAAAATCGATAGTCAATAATCAATAAACGGACCATGTGGGTGGTTTTCGGGGCAAGTCTGACAGCTGCGAGAGAACACGGACCAGTAGCGGAGGTGGAACAGCGAGTGTCTGCAATCGATCAATAAACTAGTTGGAAACATGATACGTTATGTGCCCTACACATTAACGAACGGAGCCGAATGTATGCAATGACATTCATCATTCATCACATACAGTAAACACTGAAATGCAAAACGGTAGTAGAAACATGGATATAGGTATAGGACATATGCTTTGAAACGACGAGTTTGCAAAGCAATGTCGAGTCGAGGAATACTTCAAGAAATTGAAGGCACTCACTCGACATTGGGTTTCACCAGTAGACTTGCGTTGAAGAAGGCGACTGTGCGGTTGGCGATCGACCGCTCCTCCGACTCACCCGAAGACAGCCTGGAGTGAAATGTAACCGATCGGTTCAGGGTTCAATTCAATTCAATTCAATTCAACATTTATCCGGTATCGCATTATGTGATCATAACTCAAAACATCAATCATTCACAGAGTAGCGCCGGGAAGCAAAATTCTTCCATCTTGTCGCATCAGCGTCCGCGGCCACACTCTCCCATTCCTCCTCGAGGGTCCTCCTATTGGTCTGGATCGTCTTCTTGAATTCGTCGCTCCACTGTAGATGGGGGCGACCGGCCTTGCCTTTCCTTGGCGGGTTCCAATCGATCACGCGTCGCGTCCATCGGTCGTCGTTGCAAGTCATGATGTGGCGGGCGAACCTCCACTTCCTTGATCTCGCCTCGCACAGCACGTCTCGTAATCCCGTCAGTCGTCGTATATCCTTGCACGGCACTTTGTCCAGCAGAGTCAACCCGAGCATCTTTCGTTCCATTCGTCGTTGGACAGTTCTCAGCTTCTGCAGGTCTTCTCTCCTTAGACTCCATGTCTCGGCAGCGTAGGTGAGTGCGGGAAGAACTGCCATCCGAAATACTTTCCTCCGCAGTCGCATCGGCGCACTCTTCAGCGTCAGAAACTGGCTATGGCGAAAGAAAGCGCCCCAGCCAGCCTGTATCCTCCTTGTCACCTCCACTCGGTCGTCAGCCAGAAAACTAAGAGAGCGGCCCAGGTAGACGAATTTGTCCACGTACTCCACTTCTCCTCCGTCCAGCCTAATGCTCTTCTTCGGTCCGTTGCTCATGACCACCGTCTTCTTCCTGTTCAGGGTTAGCCTCGTTTATGAACTGAACGCAGGCGCAAACAAGATTGTTTGTAGGGTTGAAGAAAACCTGAAATTTTAATCTACTACGGTACGTTTCATACGCTGTACAAGATTGGCGTGACTAACCGAATGCAATGGGTGCGGAGGACCGGGAAGTTATGCACAACTCACCAACCAATTGCATGATCTTCATATGGGATATGGCTCATGTAATATGCATATAGTAAAAAGCCTGCACTCGTGTGAATGGAGATCTCATAAAATAACTCATAACTTGCAACACAAAAACAACCCCCGCCGGCTTACTTCTCGATGTCATATAGAATATAGTAAAGAGTGAATGGTGAATGGTGCACTGGTGAATGGTGAATGTATATCCTTAGCACAGGACCCGGAGCTTGTCAACATGTCATATAGTAAAGAGCCTGCACTCGTGAATGTATACCCCACAACACAAACAGATCCCACTTCTCAATAATCTCAATGTCATTTAAGGAGTGAATGGTGCACGGGTGCACTGTTGAATGATGGAGTGAATGGATACTCCACAACCCTAATAGTCTCCTCACTCACTTCTCTATTCGCAGTGTGATCCCTGTGAGAGGCCAGCCATGCACTGCCAGTATCTCGCTGTCATGTTCCTCCGTCAGGTGCAGCGAGAGGGCGACCGGGAGGCGCACCTGCAGGAATGATGACTTTTTGTAATGTATAATAATATGTAATTTGTATAAGTTTATATAGACCTCACCGTAATTTACGTGTCATAAACTGGATTCCATTCGGATAAATATTCTGAACCTCGGATTTCCTTTGTTCTCTTGTGCACAACAATATCTGCGCACGCTTTTTTCGTGATGTTTTCCCCCACCTTTGGCTTTCTTCTAGATCACCACAATTCACTTTCTTCTTCCCTCTTGCTAAGTGCTAAGTGTCTGCGGTCTACGCTGTTTACTTGTAAACGTGCATTTTCGCAGTCTAGTGCAGTAAATTCCGCATCCGGAGAATTGGAGACGGATTAAGTTAAGTGATAGTGATAAATGACGCGTCAGAGTACGAATGTGTACAGTTGCTATAGGAAGCTAGGAGCTATCATATTAATTACCACTCATTTACTAGCCACTCCCTTATTAATAGGGATAGTGTTGTAGCCTGAGAGGTGCGTACAAACCGCATCTCTTTCTATCCCCTATCTCCCTCTCTCTCCCTCTCTCTAGACGGTTTTCACACATCGAGACGACACAGCAGTGGCGACACGAGTTATAAATATATAATGCCTGAGAAGAGGGGAGAAGGTTCTCACCCTCTCTCACCCTTTCTCTCTCTCACCCTCTATCTCTCTCTCCCTCTCCTTCTTTCCCACCTCTCACTCTCTGTCTCTTTCTCCTCTCACCCTCTCTATCTCTCCCTCTCTCTTGCCCAGACACAAAACTGATTGTGTCGATGAAAATATCCTAATAAGCGTATTGTTTATCGTATTGTAAGGTACCAGTGTCCTGTGTCATTTTCGCAGCGTTGCCATTTCACAGTCAGCTGGTCAGCTGATGACAATCCAGTGGTTGGATCAGTCGGCACCGGATCGCTAGACGCTGGAGTGCACTCTCCTCCCTCCCGTATGTGACCGCGCGAACCGCATACTAATCACTCTCATCTCTCTCTCTCTCTCTCTCTCTCTCTCTCTCTCTCTCTCTCTTTCTCTATTAGCGTTTGCCTGTCCACCTCATCACCATGCGCCACGGGTGAGGAAGAGGGAGAGGGGGAGAGAGAGGAGCAGATGTCGGCCGATATTGAAACCCTTGTCGGCCTTGGCTCACCAGCCAACGGAACAATTCCGAGTGATCTAATAATACGAGTATATGGTTGATGACCACAAATCATACGACAACCGATGGTGTGTTACTGAGTTACTGTATCTTACAGAATAACAGCCTACTCCTACTCCACTGTATAACTTACCTAGGAACAACTCTCGCACATGCAAAGTGGTTTCAAAAACTTGCCACAGCCAATTTCCCGTCTCAAGCGATAGTGATAATTGCCTAGTTCTTTAAAAATTTGCACGCAAATCCCTCTCGCCTTGTTATCCTTTCTTATCGTCTTATTATTATCTAAGCACTTTCGCACTTTCCAAGCCGCTGATACACCCTGAAACCAAACGTCCCAGCGACTCGCCTACTCTGTTAGACAAACGATCACAGAAGACAATGACAATGATTGAAGTTTCGCTTGTTCTTCAGTACAAGTGAAGTGATTCACTACGAGCGAGCGGCTCACTTAGGAAGGACGTAGGGCGAACTGTCGTCATCAGCGTTAGCACCGCTTTCTACATGTCCCTTTCCCTCCACACCGTTTCTCTATTCTCTATATCGCTGTATCCCTGTGATTCCCAGTAATCCGACACATGCCCTGGGGATAATATCAGATATGAGATATGAGAGAGAAAAGCGAATAATTACGAAATTACGATCCCCTCTCAGGTAGAGAGAGAGGCGGGCGCACCCCCGTTTCACACTCTATATATTTGCCAAGTCGCGCAACTCGCAGGTATGGCAATTACATGAATCACAAGCGGCCGCAAATGAGCGGAGATAGAGGGAGAGAGAGAGAGGGAGAGAGAGAGAGGGAGAGGGAGAGAGGGAGAGAGAGAGAGAGAGAGAGAGATCGCAACGGTACGCCAACTTATAATCACCAAAGATCTGTTCGCGCCTACGTAAGTGCGAGTTAGCAGACAAAACCGCTTCTTTCGTTTTCTATACACCCTGATATAGCAGGAGGCAACAAAGCCACTTACCCACGCGCACACGACGCCTCATCTCACCTACCTCATTTGCCACCCCTCCTTCTCTCTCTCTCTCTCTCTCTCTCTCTCCCACTCTTTCTCTATTTTTAGTTACACTTTTCTTAAATGTTATTAGGCTGCACTCAGGTACAGACACTATTGAAACTCTGAAACACACACGCCACATCTGCCCCCGTCAGTCTATCATCAGCCCTCTCAACTCTATTATCAGAACGCACCTCACGCTCCTATGCTAATTACGCTCGTCCCCTGCGGCTATTCGCCTAATTGGCGAGAGAGGGGAGAGGTAGACAGAGAGGGAGAGAGGGAGAGGGAGGGGGAGGGAGGGGGAGGAAGGGAGGGAGAGAGGGAGGGAGGGAGAGCCTGTCGCATGCAGCAGATAGCCATACACACAGCATCTACACACACACACTCCATAGCAATCAATAATTACAGAGAGAGAAGAGAAGGAGAGAGAGAGTCTCACACACTAACTCTCCCATCTATGGCAACCCAGATTATCTCTCACTCACAACACACACACACACACACGGTAATTCGCACGTGGTGGGAACAAAACAAGCGGCTGCGGCGCACAACAATACAGAGTCTCGCGCTAGTCGAACACCTCTCAATTGCGATTCCGAATAAACAAATCGCGATTCTGGATAAAAGAAGACTTTTCCAAACACAAAAAGAAGATGTTCACGCACCTGGAACCTGTCGAAGACGGGCAGCCGGCAGTGCCAGCAGCGCACCAGCACCTCTCCCAGATCCGCCGCGCTCACGTTCTCCACCCGCAGCCGCACCCCGCCTGCCTCCACCCACTCCGAGTGGCGCGCGTCGCCCCGCCGCCGCCACACAAAGTACCTCCTGTCTATCTTCTCCGTGTCCACCAACTCCTGCGGCGGCTCCACGTCCACCGCCACCTCCAGCCTCCCGCCGACCACCATCTCGCCCACCTCGGACACCCGCAGCCGCGGCCGCTCGCAGTGGTTGAACGAGCAGTGCGTGAGGTTGTGCGTGGTCACGTCCGGCAGCGCGTAGCCTGGCCACGTGCCCACCAGCCACTCGTTCCGGCAGGAGCACGAGAGCGGGCAGGCCGACGCGTCCACCACCACATCGGAAGAGGCGGCCAGCATGGACTGCCAGGGGAGGGTGGTCGCGGAGCAGTTGTCCAGGTGGATGGACACCCGGTCCACTCCCCGCAGCGACAGCCCCGACAGAGTGTCCTCTGAGATGTCGCACGCCACGTGCACGTGCATGATGGAGGTGTGCGGACGGAGGACGGTCAGGTCGAGTGAGTCACAGTCCGAGATGTACACAGTCGACGCCCCTCCCGCGTCTGACATGTTCGCCAGGGCGGAGAAGCTATCGCAGAGTAGAGAATCGTCGGATGGAATACACGCCGACACAGCCGATGCCACAGCGAGGAGTAGCAAATACATTACTCGTTGACATAGTACATACACCTGTGGAAGTAGAGCAGAAAATAATTCAGAGGTGCTCCGTGTGTCTGCGGCGGGATCTGAGTGAGCCGCCCCGAGGCAATGGGGGGCGGAGCTTACGAGAGGAGACATATCGCAACAAATATCGAAGCACTAGTGAAAAGAAAAAACATGACAGTATAATATAAACGAATTATGATATCCCAGATTCACGGAATTTAATTTTTTTCTTACTAGTTTCAACGTCAACGATCCACACATTACTGTCGAAATACGTACACCGCCGCACAAAACTCTATGAAGCATATATAGTGAGTCCCCCGTTTTCGCGGTCCGCAAATTATCGCCGTCATTTCTAGAGGAACCAGACAATGCGGAAAATGACGAGAATGTGAGATGATTTTGAGGCGAATCGGTGAAATCAGCCGGAATTACTGTAAAAATGAGAACCTTTGCTGGATATGAATGCATTAGTGTCTTCGATATATCGATAGGCATATCATTTTCCAAGAAGAGCTCGATCGGCTTATTTTAAACAGTTATTAAGTATTCTGTGAGCCCTATTGAAAAAAAACTATCAAAAATGCGGTTATCGATGGATATACATGTAGTGGTTGACTTTAACAGCCGTATCGATGCATTAGATTGTTGCTATACCCCGTAAAAAGCTTACCTCCAAATTTGGTCAACATAGTCCAACTCTCAAGGTAGTTTAACGTCGTAGCTTTTCATCGCTTGCTTGTTCATTTCCCTATTTTTCGTAGATATTTTTACGCATTTCACACAGCTACCCCAGCGCGAAAGCGAGCAATGGACTTCGAAAGACGTCTGCAATCCCGATTGACCCCCCGAAACGAAGAAATGACGACCACATCTAACATTCAATTTGTCAATATTGCGGACCGCGAAAACGGGGGACCCACTATAAACATATTCACAGTACACCAAATATGCAAACCATAACTCAATTAAAAGACAATCTCGAAATAACAAATTGTTTATGACGCAATAACAAATTTAGGCCTGGACCTTCTTGGCCTTCTTCTGCTTCTGGGAGCGAAGGATCTGAGAAGCGCGGAGCATGGCCACCTGTAAACGAAGTATGAACACAATGAATCAAAACGTTATTTAGAAAAGCCCATAAAAAACTTGCAATCCCCAAATACTCGAGAGTTAAAATCAATATCACGAACAAAACAACCTACGTTGGTCAGGAGCTTCTTCTGGTTGGTGGCGATCTTCTTGACGGTCTTGAGGGCTCCGCGGGCATCCTTCCTCCTCAGAACAACGGGGAGCTGGGCCTTTCCTAAAGTCAATAACGATTGAACACAACGTAATAGGTAGAAACGCACAGATCGTCCTGTTCACACAACGCTTAACATGAAGCAATGAATATAAGAACAAGTATTCAATTATTAACCAACTTTAAAAAAGAACTGACCGTTCTTCTTGATGGTGACCTGCAGTCCCTTTCCGGAGGAAGCGGGCTGGATATCGAGTCCCTTGTCGTTGACCATACCGTTGTACTTCTGGCTGTTGACCTTCTTGAGGTTGAACTTCTCAGTCGAGAAGAGCTTGTTGATTCCCCTCTGGCGCCTGATGAAGGCGGAGTTCTTGCGGATGATCTGCCAGTTCAGGGAAGCCGACATGTTACCTGAATGGAGTGAATAAATAAGGTTACATTAGGAAAAAATACATTAACATACACCTTGACGAACAAAAAATTCAAATTTTGAAATGCAACGTATCATCATGCAAGGACAAGATAACTACGAATAATGCAAATAATACATACAGAAATTCATCTATTACACGATCAATCAAGCAAATTCAAGCTACCTACTTCACACGAAACGGAGAACATATGAGGCTGATATAAGACAATATTAACAAAACTGAATGGCGACAAAAACATCACAGATTCGCCTCCTACAACAAAGAAAAAGTAGGAAAAAGGTAAAAATAAGAGCTGGCCTAAACATTTCTGGTGAAAGTTTGAATGCCACATCCTAGTCATACTGTATGATCGGGCGCGGGAATTCAAACGTAAATACATTTTCAAAATCAATTTTTTAGTCGTTGGCGTTTTCAATCGATTTTCTTGAAATATTGTTGTTGTTTTTATATTATTTTTATTAATGTGATGAAAATGATAGTTTGTAGTCACATTACATCTAGTTAACATTCACATTGTTAACTAAGTTCAGGGAGAAAAAAAATGTGCAATCAAAAAGTTTTTTTCTTCCTTTCTTTACGTTTCGTTCACGACTATGTTCTTACAGGATCGAATGCTCAACTCACGATGATCGATATTAGCGAGCGGAATTCGTACGTTGACGACGACGAGCCGGGGAGCAGCAACTGGGTGAAGGAGAACTTTGTCGTGGGAGATGTGCTTGGTTCAGGTGATTGAATGATATACATTCATCTCACATTTGTAGTTATCGTAATGTTTATTTACAGGAACGTTTGGAAAGGTGTACACCGTGGAATGTCGACGCAAGCCCGGCACGTTGCTGGCTATGAAGGAGCTCGTTCGCGGATCGCAACCAAAGTGAGTACTTGATGTTTCACTGTTTCGTATAATAAATATTCTGTTTTCTTCATGTTCAATTTTAGACATCTCCGACTTGTTTCAGGTACATCGCGACAGAACTCTCCATTCTACAAAAGTATGGGGGCGCACACAACATCATGCAGGTTTCATTTTTATTCGAAAAGTCTATTGATTTGATTGTTTGTGTGCTCACCCTTCATTACCTGTCCATTGGTTGTCATGAGCTTCACTCGAATCGCTTCAAGGTTCACGCAGCGCACCGCGACCGCGACCGAGTCTTCATCGTCATGGACCACTTCCCGCACGACCCTATCAAGGTGGGTATATAGTTATCGAACGTTGTTCTTATTTCGAGATTTGTAGGAAATCCTATCTACCATCTCACACGAGGAGGTTCTGGACTACATGGCCAATCTGTTCCTCGCCTTGAAGTACCTCCACCAAAACGGCATAATTCATCGCGACGTCAAACCAGCCAACTTCCTCTACAACAGGAAACTCAAGAAGTGGGCCAGTTTTTTCACATAGATATGTTGCATTCTTTCTCCTTGGCATATATCTGCGGTGTGCTTTCTGTTGCTCCTATCCCATCTACTCCCTCATTTTTACTTCCTACCCCCTCTCCCTCACCGCCTCCTCTTTTTTTCCTAATTTTGGTGTGTTAATCGTATTGTAGGTACGCCTTGATCGACTTTGGGCTGTCGCACAGCTTGGACCGAGCGCCGATCATCATCAACAGCAAGGAGAACAAATGCATCAAGCCGCCTCTATCAGTGAGTTCCCCTTCGTTCCCTCCTCTCCCCTTCACTTGCGTCACTTGTTGTCGTGTACTTGTCATAAAGAAGTCGTCCAGTCGTAGCGCCATTTGTACAGTAAACAATGCACCCTTCCTTTCTATGCACCTTTCTCCCGATAAGCCTTGTTGACCTTGCCGCGCTCGCTTCTCCTCTCCACCTCCCTTCTTCTTATCGCCAAGCCAACACGACTCTTCTAATATCCCCCTCTGCTGATAACGGTTCTCTGTCTGGAACCCTGAACCGATTTTCATTGTATTCAGTATAGTAGACGTGTATCACTCGAGCTATTGATTAGATCACGTTGTCACTGTTTCTATTATCATCACTATTTCGCAATGCAGTCATGTTGGTATATTTCTCCCACTTCACCTTTCCTTGTGACTTATGTGTTTCTTGCATTTGTATTGTTCTGATTTGTGAAGAGTCATCGATGTCATCCCTTTTTGACTTTTTCAATTACAAACTCTTTTTGCAGCCTCGCAAGGCGCGCTCGTCTGCGAAGCGACTGTGCATTTCTGCCGGGGCGAACGAGGAAGACGCGCCGGATGTGAAGCGAAGGAAGAGCGGGTGAGTGGGAGAGAGAGAGAGTGAGAGAGAGAGAGAGGAGAGAGGACACGGGAACACTGCAGATGCGCCGTGTGCGCGGGTCGACCGACCGTCTGCCCGGCATGCAGCAAGAAGCAGCAGAAGAACGTCAACAAGGTGACACACCTATTTTAGCAACTCATCCCCACCCTATCCTTGCAGGCGGGCACTCCCGGTTTCCGCGCGCCCGAGATTCTGCTCAAGCTGACGGAACAGACGCCGCTGCTCGATGTGTGGTGAGTGGACGTTTCTCGCTACGTACGTGTGTCATCTACATGATCTAGCACACCCATGTGTTGTAGGTCTGCGGGTGTGACGATGCTGTCGCTGCTGTCTCGACGGCATCCCGTCATGCGACCGGCAGATGATATGGAAGCACTCACTCAGATAGCCGTCTTGCTGGGTGGGTAGTTGTAGTTGTATGTGCCCCATGATTTGACTACGATTGTTTTCGCCCCTCACGATACAAAACGATTTGCAGGCAGCGAGCCGCTGACGAGTCTTGCGGAACAGAACGATCTGGCGCTGCACATCTCGCCGCCACACAAGGGGGTCGACATGATCAAGCTGGTGAGTGGAGGGAGGAGAGAGAGAGAGAGAGAGAGTTAGTGACTGGTTGCGCAGGTGCGGTGTGCGGGTCCGAATGCGGATTTGGCGTCTGTCGATGGCGCCAAGGAGGGATGTATGGTGTGCACCCGTTTGATATACGACAACCGGAAGGGACGGTGGGTATTTGTGGAGATTTTTTGCGTACTTCTTTTTGTGTTTGTTCTGAAAGTGTTTCGATTCGGTTTGACGCGCGGCACTGTAATACTGCGTCTGTTGCGTGTGATTTTGGTTTCGGCGCTGCCGCTCTGATTGAAATACGTGTCGTTCCGGCACCGCAACTATATTAACGTGTGAAAGAAGCGATAGACTGTTCCGAGCGCGCGTGGTTCTTGTTCCCACACTCTTGTGTTATCGATCCTTTTTGCCGTGACCATTTTTGGTCAGCGCTCTTCGGGAAACGCGTGCCGGGGAAAAGAAACGATTATCATGTCGCCACGAAAACACAAAAATGCGTTTTGATCACGCGCTTGATTGATTGTGTGATTGCACTCTTGACTTGTGTGTCTCATCTGCACTCTTGCCTTGTTGGTGTCGTTTAGAGACTGATCAAATCATAATCATATTGAATGTACTTTAGGCAGTGAATCTATTAATATGTTTTGTGTACGACAACTTCTTCCAGGTGTTTCTGTCACGATTCGGAGGAGCAATCGGTTGCGAGTCTGCCATCCAGTGATGCTCTGGGGTTCGCTGTCGAGAGCATGCGCAAGTGCCTCGAGGTGCGTTGTTTACTTGTTTACCCCCCCCCCCCCTCTCTCTCTCTCTCTCTCGCTTTCTTACTGTATGTGAACAGGTGGACCCGTCCCGTCGCTACACGGCGGAGATGATGTACAACCTGCTGGCGACGCGCTCTCTGTACAACGCCCGCCACGCGTAGCGGTGGAGCAGTGGAGGAGCAGCAGTGGGTGTCTCCTCCCTTGTTGACTAGTGTTTGCCTGTTGTTGAAGGTGTCCTTTCTCTCTCTCACGCTATTCGTTGCCTACAATCATGACGTTCCACTCTTCTCCTCTTTCCCCTCTCTCATCCCAGCCCCCGGTCACTCCCATTGAAATACTCGCTTACATCAGTATCGAATCAATCTAAACCTCTAGATATCTAGTTATGTGCATAGTTTTGATCTATCGTAGAATGGCTATGGGGAACGTTTCGCGTGTGTTTTCGACGTTTTTGTGCCCGTTGCGCTCAAGTTGTTTACCTGTTTACCACTATCCTGTACAGTGTGTTCACTCAATGTCTTTTGAATGTGCCGATTTATTATCTCTCTCATTTCACGCTGTATACATCGTTTTTTTTTGTGAGAAGAAGAGTTATGAAATGTTGAAAATGAAGATTTTCCATTGTTTGCATGCGTTGCCTTGATTTTATTTACTGATGAGTGATGAGTCGTTTGTATCGACCTCAAGTATCTTGATCTTGATTTAATTCATTGATTAGTTGATTGAGTTGCATTTGCATATTCAATTTCAGATGGCCAAGAAAAAGAATGGTAAGCGAAGAGTGGCTGGTGGCGAGACGCCAGCCATGCGACAGGAGAGGCAGCAGGAGCAGGAGGAGGGGCGGAAGGAGGACAGCGGACTCATGGAGGTCGAGGTGATTAGTTTTTTTTTTTTTTAATTTAGGCTTATTAGACCTGTGATCAGTCAGAGACGAATTGATAACGTTATTTCGTAGTTCTTTTTGAATTTTAGTTATAACGTATTGTTATTGGATTTATGTCAAGATTAATAGAATTATCGAAGAGTCGTATTGTTGCTGTTACGGTGGTCGAGGTAATTAACTATTCTCTAGGCGTATTACTTGTTCGGTTTGTCAGCGACGAATTGATAACGTTATTTCGAATGTTTATTTGAACAGTCAGTGAAACATATTAATAGTGAATTTATGTTGAGGTCGATGTGTTGCCAAGAAATGAGGGTTAGTTGATGAGTTGATGTCGGTAAAATGATAAGCTACGAATTTGAGTGGACTCATGTTTGCAGTCGCCCGACGATCGCGCGCTGACTCCGCTGGAGAAGATCTCGCGGCAGGAGAGCTGCGATGCGAGGGAGAGGGAGGACGGGGAGGGAGAGGGAGAGGGAGACGTGGTCGACGAACTGGTCGAGACAAAGAGCAGGTGGGTGGGGGAGGGAGAGAGAAGGAGGGAGAGATGGAGAGACGGGCCGTTCAGATGCCCGCACGCCGAGTCGGCCAAGCAGCTCACGGCGCAGGAGGTCGAGTCGGCCAAGGCGGTGAGAGAGAGAGAGAGAGAGAGAGAGTTCTGGCGGTTGTTAAGGGGAAAAGGACGACCATTGGTGTGTTGCGTATTAGTGGCTGATGATATTGTGGGGTGTCCTGGAAAATTCATCACTTCATTACTTCATCACATGTGATGAAGTGATGAAGTTTCAATTTTCTTTTTTTAAACAAACTTCAATTTGTAAAAAGTAATTTGTAACTTGTTTTTTTTTGTAAACTTTTAATCGTTTTTTTTTACTAGTTTGAGCTTTTCTCTATAGCGATAACCATAACGACGTGAAAAGCGACATGGCAGAAGCGAAAGATATCTTGTCAATTTACATGAAAGAGGAAGAGGACGATGTTCCTGGGAAGTTTCTTCTTCCTATTTCATGTTCCTCATCCTCATCCGTTTTTAAGAGACGCACTGACACTAGCTTGTCGTAGAGAGAACCTTTTTGTTGGAATAATTACGCGCCGGACACAAGCAAACCCTTATCCAGCAACGTAACCTGACGTCGTCAATACGTCGTCATCTCTCGTTGGTATGGCAAGGGTTCAGTTGGTACAAAACGATCTTGTTGTAGCATTCTACAGTAGCACATCATCATTTGCATCCTACAAGTTTTCAAGTATAGATTCTCTTCATCTTGGTCTTGTACTTCTGATCTTTATGATGTAGTTTAAGAGTAAGCGAACAAACGGACATCTGTTGCCGTTGCCAATTAAAAGTTTACAAAAAAACAAATTACTTTTTACTTTTTACAAATTAAAAAAAAGTTTGTTAAAAAAACGAAAATTGAAACTTCATCACTTCATCACTTCATCACTTCATCACTTCATCACTTCATCACATGTGATGAAGTGATGAAGTCAAAGTGATGAAGTCACTTTGACTTCATCACTACAACAACAACCTTGAAGTGATGAATTTTCCAGGATGCCTATTGTGGTGAAACTTATTTCTGAGAGCAACAGGTAATTCATTGAGGAATATCATATTTCCTTATGGTATGGTTGTGTAACGTATTTGTGACGGTTTTGAATGTCTGGCTAGGCTAGGAGGTTAGGGAGGGATTGATTTGTTGTGCGTTGTTTGTGGTTGGCAGAATGGCACTGAGAGTGTTATATTCTCTTTTGAAAAGTACAAGCGTAAAGTACCTCTTTTTGGGTTTATCTCAATTCAACAAAAGCACATGCATAAAACTATTATTTCTGTTCTAAACTATAAACACAAACCTGCTCTCTTAAACGATATATAGAAACGTATAATTTATCGATAATTTATCAAAAAGGGCTATATAATAAATTTTCTTATTTCTTATGAAGGTATTGTGATAATCAATAAACAGCTATAGAACTATCGTTTAGTTTACCATAATGTTTTCATTATTTTTGAATGTAAACAAATACAAGAGCTTTTTGATAGATGACTCATTTGATGAACGGGTCGATAGACTGTGAGTGATAGAATGTGTGTGTGCAATAATATATTCATCTTGGCATTTGATTGTCAATGTATTTGTGATCGTTTTGAAAAAGCAGGTTTGTGTTTATAGTTTAGAATAGAAATAATAGTGTTATGCATGTGCTTTTGTTGAATTGAGATAAACCCAAACAGAGGTACTGTACGCATGTATCAATGTATCATGTATTAATGTTAATGTACTGATAGTTTCACAGAAACTATCATTATTTGTTCAAAGTAAATCAACAGATATAACAAACAACAATAATACAACGCGCGTGAACGACTACGCAAATCACAAACAGTCTGCACATTATCGCGCTCTCCCGCACACATTCCGCATCACGAACCAATGAGCGCGCGGGGGCGGGGCTAGTGAGCGGGTCTTTCAGCGAATCAGCGACCAGCAGCATACCTCACAGACGTGCAGACCTAACCAGCGAACATATTTTTGGGTCTTAAACTATTGTTTCATGTTTTGTTTTTGTTTATAGTTGTTCAACGGACGATTTAGAGACAATATCATGATATAACTCTGAAACATTTATTATTTGAATGATTTACAAGCGATTTTGGCGCCCTGCGGTCCGAGCAGTTCGGCGCGCCGCTGGATACAACCCAAACGATCGGCGCTTTGCGCCGATCCTAATGAAATAGCGATAGCGAATAAAGCCGATCCTAATTAGAGTATTGTGTAGGAATGGCTGATGATATTGTGGTGAAACTTATTTGTGAGGGTCAGAAACTTATGGAATGATACCGATACATGTACGTACATGATTATGTCATTAGGAATATTATCATATTCGCCTATGATTTGGTTGTGTAACGTATTTGACGGTTTTGATTGTTTGGCTAGGAGGCTAGAACTATGTGTTGTTTAAGGCAACTAGGCAACCGTCAACCGATCATACATAGGTGATACACTGATGGGTTGTGGGTTGTTTGTGGTTTATGGAATGGTACTGAGACATTTACGTACATGATTATGACACGTAAATGAAACGAAATCACCCATGAGAATCTCCCGAGAAACTATTGGTGTATTGTGCAGTGTTGGTTGAAGAAGTTGTGGTGAAACTCATTTGTCCTGACCAGGGAGGAATAGTGATTTGAGAGTTTTTGTGCAAGTGCAATGCAGAAGGCAACCCATCGTTTATTGATGAAGCATTAAGCGTGCAGCATGCAGCAACCCGTACAAATGATTACTACAATTAATACAATATCACGTTTTATATTGAAAGAGGTATGAGTAGCGACCAAGCCACCTGCCATGATCCGATACAGTATACGTACCCCCGTAGCCAATGACAGTAAGGTGTATGGTGTGGTTTGAGAGTTTGGTGCAAGGTAAACTGATGATGAAGCGGGCGAAACCCGAATGACTACATTGGTTGTACTTATACTGTATATCAATATGTATCCCCCTACTCCCCCCGTTGCAGTCGTCGTGCTCGTCGTGTCCGTCGGGCTGCTCTGTGCGCGCCCGCTGGCTGTGTCTGCGCGACGGCTGCCGAGTCGCCGTGTGCGGGGCCAAGAGGGGAGAACACGACCATATGGACGGGCACTGCAAGGTGGGTTCGGCAGACAGTGTGTTATGTTATATGTTTCAGTTTCAGTAGATAAGGGAATGGTTGGTGTGATTGACAATGATCCCTCGGTCGCTATTACCTATTACCATATTGCAGTCGTCGTCCCACTCGCTGTTCCTGAACCTGCGCAACAACCGCGTGTTCTGCCTCGCCTGTCAGGCGGAGGTGTTCCCCAGTGGCAACCTGCCCGCCTTCGCCGCCAAGGTGGGTGCGGGTTGTTTATGTTTTTTGGTTGAAATGATATCTACCATCGTTTAATTGACACTGTTTGGATGTCATGTGGTTTCGTAGGAGAGTGATGCGTATTTGGTGTGGTTTTTTTACGTCGTTCCCTGGTACAATTGACTTGACTTTGATGCTGTGGAATTATGCGCGAGAGTGTTTCGTATTTTTTGTGGGTTTCCCAAGAACCGTATTGGTGATGGTTCGGAGTCGCGAGGTTATAAGGAGGAGCGTTGCGTAGTTTTAGTGGGAGTTTATTATTCGGCTATTGAGGTTCTTTTCCGTGAACTATCGGCGCATTGATACTATTCGGATGCAGTTGTGTATTGAGGAGAGCGATGCGTATTGTTCGTTGTTGATTAGTCGCTTTTGATTGTGGTTTGATTGGTGATGTCTGATGTCTATGCGTCTATACATTGTCACCGGTAATCATTTTCGTGTATTATATCTATTTATCTATTCGTATTTGCATTTCCCAAAAAAAAAAGACTATCAAAACTGTATCAAAATCATAGTATTTTTCCGTTTTGAATATTTGAAAAGCAATCAAGTATGTAGCGTGTATTCCATTACACTAGCCAAAAGCATCCTCTATTAACCGGCGCCGCTAAGTAACCAAGTGATATTGTTCAGTCGATGTTCTCGCAGGTGCAAGCTGCGCTGTCAATCTCGCGTGTAGCATGCGCGTGGGCGGGGGCCTTATCCTTGAGTCTTGACGACCTGCTAACATATGCCACGTTTTGTTTCTTGCAAAAAATTCCTTTCACGTTCGACGAGTGTTACCTATACCTAAATCATAATTTTTTCTTCACGTTGTTACCTAAATCGAGTGTTACCAAAATCTTGGCAAATCTCTCGTGTTTAATCACTGCTATAGGCTCAAGCAGCCCTGTAAAGGCTTCTGCCATTTTTAGTAGAATTTTCTTCACTTTTTTGACTATCATGTTCTAGGTGCAAGCCGCGCTGTCGACCGCCCGCCGCACTCGCCTCACCTCGTCGGCCAGCCAGTCTACCAGCTGCGCCCACATGGCAGTCTTCGAGACAGTACGGGCAGTCGAACACGTCAAGCACAAGAGCAACGAACAGGTTGGTAGTGGAGGGTGGTCTGTTCCTAGCGATCTAACTGAAAAGACTGTGACTGACGCGTCTCACGATTCCTAATTGTAAAAAAATGATACGATTTTGCATTTTACATTACTTTTTATACGATTTACGTGGTTCTTAGTGGAACGTTGGGTTCTTACCGGGGTTCTTAGTGGAACGTTGTAGTCTCCCGCGCTCGCTCTGTCCGGCCGCCGCCCCACCCAGGGCCGCCCGGTGGAGCCGTTTGCGGTGCAAAACCGCGCGATCAGCAAGGACATGGAGGACGCGTGGGACGACACCTGTCCCAGGGGTGAGGATGGAGGAGAGGGAAGGAGGGGTTTAAAATCAGATTGTTGCCTGCAGAGAATTCGCTGAGCTTGTAGAAAATTTGAAACGTACTGGAACACGTTCTCGAAGGGTGAGTGGATAGGGAAAGTTGTGTTGCATTGACTAGGCAGCAGAGGGTTGTCATGGCATGTAGTCTGGTTTTTTGAGTTATTTATCGTCCTGTATCTAATCCATAATCCACATTGTTCTACTCTACCATGCGGAAAGATGTAGCTTGAAGCGTATATCCATTGGAAAGATGTCACAATTCATTGGTTTATTGGACCAGTTTCCAATTATGCTCCTGTCATTATTTTGTTTTCTTATGAGTTGAAAGTTGCATTGAGCGTCTAACATAGATGAAATCGTTTGAGTTTTGATGCTGAGCGCAGATTCCAACGAAATAGAAAGGGGATAGATTGATAGATATATGTAGATCAGTAGTTATCAGGAGTATTAATCAATCAATACCCTATTTGCTTGTTGCTAAACAGTGTCTCTTCCAGCGCTTAGCCCTTGTGTACCGTATGCACTTGTTGTATAGTCAGGATATAGCGATTCTGGATAAATGATTGATTGATTGATAGCTGCCTTGCAGGTCTGACTGGTCTGTCGAACCTGGGCAACACGTGCTACTTCAACGCCGCCCTCCAGGCTCTGTCCAACTGCGCGCCCTTTGCCGACTACTTCAAGGCAAAGGTGATTGAAAGTATTGGAAATGTTATGTTTCGACGAGTTGCTATCCTCATGCTTTTATTTCTGTGCTTAATTATCCTGCCAATGGCTTTCTACAGGTTAATTCTGCATAACACTACCTAGCTGTTTCTACGAATTTCTATATCCATGTTGTTTCACCATGGTCAATTCTGACTGAAAATTCCATAACCGTTATTCGTTAACCGTTTCAGTCTCCCCCCCCCCCTTCCCTCTTCCGTTCCCTCCATCACCCATATGTTGCTATTCTTGTTGTTGTTAGATCTTAATCATTACCTATCCGTTTGCAGTCCTCGCTCCGCGCGTACTCGTTCCGCGCGTCGTCCTCCTCCCCGCCCGTGTCTTCGGCTGTGCTGCAGCTGGTGCACCGACTGTGGAGCCAGCACAGGGAGCCGGTGGTTAACCCCCATGCACTCTTGATGGTGGGTCGATGGGAGTTGTGTGCAATTGGATCTCAACCGTTTTCCGGACCTGTATAAGATGGGTCGAGTTGTGAGGGAGAGAATGCAATGCACCTGGTGCATACAGGTTGGGGATTGTATTGAGTTGTTTATCATTTCAATCTGTCTGTTTCTATCATGATTTCATTCTCCAGCGCATCCGCGACGAGTTCCCGCAGTTTCGCGGTTGGCAGCAGCAAGACGCGCAGGAGCTCATACGGTACGTTTTATTATTATTATTATTATTATTATTATTATTATTATTATATATATATTTATATTTATATTTACATTATTTTTTTTTATTTTTTTTTATTGAACGGATTTTGTACGTTTCATGGTAGATGTTTGTTGGGTTCGCGGATTTTTTCAACAATACCACAATGGAATGAGACGTACCTCGAATGTGTGAAAAAGTATGAATTAATTACTTATTATCTGCTGGAGTTCAGTTGTACGTTTCAAGAAGAGTATATATTGAGTTTATATTGTAAGCAATAATTAATCCATTTTTGCCGTTTGCCGACACTATAAAAATGCTAGAACAAAAAAAACAGTGATTCACGTTTATTCGGAATCGAAAGCATGCATGATGATTATACTCATAACGAAATCACTCATATAATTGACATGTTGTTGATTTTCAGTTGCCTGCTGGAGCTGATCCACCGGGAGCTGGGGCAGCCGGTGTACGGGTGGGAGGAGGAGATGGCGAGGCGGGAGAGGGAGAGGAGAGAGGACGACGAGAGGAGGGGTGGGTGGGGGAGAGAAACATATCATTCCCTCCTCCCGTCGGGGGTTACTATTCTGTGTCCATTACATGTCATAACTGTGTGAATGTTAGAGGTGGAGAGAAGTGGGATGAGTGGGCGAGAGTGAGAGAGGGGTGGCTGTCCTCGGTCCATTCCATGGGACACAGTTGGTTAGAGGTTGAGGAGGAGAAAAGGAGTGAGTGAGTGAGTGAGCTGGGACTGGGCTCTGTATTGTCTACTGTCTCCGGTCAATTGAGTGAGCGGGGGTGACTACTGTCCTTTGCCGACTCCATAGAACACAGACTGTTAGAGGTGGAGAAGGAATGTGAGTTGATGTTCAGGTGCTGCCGTTGTTCCCTCTGGCGAGGGCGGCCGATCGAGTAGCGCCAGCAGCGAGAGCAGCGTCAACGACGACGAGTCAGTCGGGTTTCATATTGGGATAGTTATGTTTCACACGTTGTGTGTATGCTGCACTGAATATTTTCATCAATTCCATTATTTTTCCATCATTTCTCCAATTCAAATGCCATTCGACGTGGTTGTATTTGCACCGGTCGCGCGCAAGCAGCGCAATTTGGAAAACACTGAGCTATCGGTGATCGATGCTCTAGTCATTAGACATGATGCAGATCTCTTTACAATATTGCCACAGCCCTGTGCAACTTGTGGTTCAGGTTGTTTATATGCTTTCTATTCAGGTTCGAGACTGCGGATTCTGGTCTGTCGAGCGACGGCGACACTCCGTCGACGTCTACTTCGAATGGCGGAGGAGGAGGAGGAGGAGGAGGAGGAGGAGGGGAGAGGGAGGGCAGGAAGAGGAAGGGAGGAGCGGCGGGAGCAGCCAGTGGAGGAGAGGAGGCCGGGGAGAGGGACAAGCAGCGTGAGTGGGGGAGGGGAGTTGTATGTATGTTGTATGTTTCGTAGTGTGGGGGAATGTTTGCACACCAATCGTTCTGGTCCATTGAATTTTTATCAATAGTAGACAATGTAAGTTGCGAATATCGGGACTCGTACCCGTACGTTTCGTGAGGTGGTTGAATGGAAAAAATGGGTTAGTCAATAACTTTGTTGTTCTTTGTTTTAAAATGTAGAAACGTATGTTTCAAGTGGATTTTATTGTGCAGTGAGGGCTTGTTCATTAATGGTTGAGCACCATGAATCTTATCACTCGAAATATAGTATGTCAATACCTTACAGTAGCCTCCACCATTGCGGAGATTAATTTTTGACCAAGCTTTCTGTTCACAGTCTGTTCAAGTTACTCATATCTCATCTGTTTCAGTCTTACTTATCAGTCTATAAGTCTCTTTATCCACACTGTATCTCCTCTTATCCTGCAGCCTCGATCTCGGTGCCGGAGCCGGTCCGCTTCCGCTCGATCGTGTCGGATGTGTTCGACGGGCAGCTGGAGTCGACGGTGCGGTGTCTGTCGTGCGGCACACTCAGCACCACCACGGAGACATTCCAGGTGGGGGGGGGGGAGGGAGGGAGGGAGGGGGAGGGAGAGAGAGGGGTGGAGGAAACATTTTGTTGTATGTTGTATGTTTCACGGTTGGCATAGGTGTGGAGTGTAGTTAATTGAGTAATGTCTTTGGTTTCTTCGGAGTTTTGGGATTATCTTTCACGGTTGAGATAGGTGTGGGGTGTGGTGCAGTGTTGTAATAGAAGTGTAGTTATGGTAATTGTATGTTTCAGTGGGCGAATATTTGAGCTGGCGTGTTAGGATAAAACAATGGAGTTTCTGGTTCACCAGAAAATATAATATAATAGTAATTTTCAGACATTTGGCAGAGTTTGACCGATTGTATTTTAATGGGTTGACCGAATTTTAATGGACGATGGGAGGATGGAACCAGAGTACCAGAGGGATGGAGAAATTGAACGTGTTGGTTGTATGTTTCACGGTTGGTATAGGTGTGGAGTGTAGTTCATTGAGTAATAACGTTGATTCCATTCATTGTACATTTTATAATCAGCACCACCAACCACCACAGAGACATCCCCGGTGGGGTGATTGTGAATGATTTACCGTTTACTTGAACATTTTATTTACCATGAGGTCGCGTTACAGGTAGTAACCCTGATCTCACCATAATTTCTTGCAGGACCTGTCCCTCCCGATTCCATCCCGCGAACAGCTGGACAGGATCCGGGAGCTGGTGGCTTACGCGAAGGAGGCGAGGGGAGAGGACGGAGAGGGAGGAGGAGTGGCTGGTGGAGGAGGAGGAGGAGGAGGAGAGGAGCAGCGCGAGGGGGTGAGTGATTGGCCTGATGGCGATTATGAAGGTTCTACTTGGATTATTAGTAGTTCCAGTTGCTTCTATGTTTAGGTTGAGTGTGAAACGTAGATTATGTGTTATTTTGGTTCGAATAGTTGTTTTACTGGATTAGTTTGGAGCATGGCTATTGTATAGTTTCTGCGCTAAAATATTCTTGTTTTGTAAAGAATTTTATTTGCAGTTTGTAGACATAATATGTAGTAATCATAATTACTAATCATCTAATTCTGACATTCACATTTCGATCGAAACACACATTGCACATTAATTCATTAATGTTTTCGTCTGCGTTAGTATTGTCCTTTATACATATACGTCCTGGGTGTTATCATTAATTAAATTATTCGTTTGCAGTGGATGGAGTGGCTTTCGTCATGGGCTTTTTGGGCGGGCAGCGGACTCGGAGGATACCTCATGCCCCATTCGGTAGGGAGAGAGAAAGAGAGAGAGAGAGATGGAGAGAGATAGATAGAGAGAGATTCACACAACTTATCATTTGAGCAGAAAGAGAGAGAGAGATGGAGAGAGATATATAGAGAGAGAGGAGGAGGGAGGGAGAGAGAGAGAGAGAGAGAGAGAGAGAGAGAGGTTGTTGCGTGTGCAGGTCTCTCTGTCTGACTGTCTGGACGCGTTCTTCTCCCCTGACCGACTGCAGGGCGAGGACATGTACAGCTGCGAGAAGTGCAAGAAGTGAGTGGTGGGATGTGTTTTGTGTTTTGACGCAACTCAAGAACTATTGTTTGGCAATGTTTCACACAACTTATCATTTGAGCACGAAACGTATTTCCCCCACTTTGACTTCTAATTTGGAAAATACGAAGTATGCTACATTGGTTTTACATATTGTTAGCTTCAATGTGATGTTCGCACAAAACTTATTGGTAATGGTTTTTTAACCATAGTACATCCCAATGTCAATTGTATTGTGTCACATTATTTATGCCTACATCTATTGAATGATGTATCTCGCAGGCTTCGTAACGGCGTGAAGACGTGTCGCGTGCGTCGACTGCCGGAGGTGCTGTGCCTGCACGTCAAGCGATTCCGACACGACAGCTACGCCAGCAGCAAGGTGGGCGGGAACGCTTTTTAGAGACTTCGTAGAATGCTGTTTCGAGATTTCATACAAACACAAGTTACTTTAGATACAGTTCGATTTTTGGCTGACATTCGAGAAAACTGATTACTGAACTGTACGGTATTTATAGAGTGAGGAGTAATAATAGAAATATTGTGAAGTTTACCACGTTTGTCGTGTTTTGAAACGCCGTTGAAACATATACTTGGTGAAAAAACGGTCATCTCAATGACTTGATGTGATGCATTGAATTTGATTATTCCATTTTCCCCGTCATTTTATGTCAATATTGTTTGCAGGTGTCTACCCGTGTGGCGTTCCCCCTCGAGGGTCTCGATGTGGCCGCGTGGTGCGCGCCCGGAGTGGGAGAGAGCGAGTATGAACTGTGCGGGTGAGTGAGGAGGGAGGGAGAGAGAGAGAGAGGGAGGGAGTCCCTTTCAGATTCGTGACGCACGAGGGCGGCGGCGCGGACAGCGGCCACTACCTCGCCTACTGCCGGAACGAGATCGACCTCAACTGGTCAGCTCGCCATTACGTGTTTCTTGTTTCTTTGGTTTCGCTTGGAAGCATATTTGGATGCTTAGATGTAATCGTCAATGGATTGTTCTCACCGTTTCTTGTATTGTTGTGCCGTGTCGTTGGATCGTATTTTTCATGGTTTGATTTTTTAGTGGGAAACATCACGTTGATATTTCAACTCGTGTGACTTTCAGGTACGAGTTTGACGACTCTTGCGTGACGAAGCTGGACGCTGGCTATGTGCTGAGCAAGGAGGCGTACGTGCTGTTCTACCAGAGGAAGCAGAGCAAGGTCGGTGCATCTCTCTCTCTCTATCTCTCTATCTCTCTCTCCCTCTGTCTCCCTCAATCTCTCTAGTTGATCTTGATGATTTGAGTGTTGATCGCATGTTGATTTCAGGCTGTGGAGGATACTCACGAGCGACTGGCGGCGATGCTGAGTGCGGAGGAGAGGAGCAAGGTGGGGAGGGAGGAGAGAAGGAGAGAGTGTGTTTGATAGAGGGTTGAGAGATAGAGTGGGGAGGGAGACATGAAAGAAGGAGATGAGGATGAGATCAGTGCGTGTCTTGCAGCCCTCGCTCGCCGCGCCGCACATGTACATCTCGGCAGAGTGGCTCGAGAAGGTGGGGGACTGATTACTGTACTTGTGTTTTATGTTTTGTTGTTGAAATGAGAAATGAGATTATATGTTTCAACGCTAGTGTTAGAAATAGGCGAGGGTTGTCATTGCATTGAATCCGATACGTTTGTCCTCATTTACATCATGAGAGAGCATCTGAAGTGAAGAAATAGCTTTGTTATTGTGTATGATATACTGCATCGTTGATTTCAAAAAAGTAGCATTGCCTGATTGTTATGATTATGATCTCGTTCGTTTTGAGATGGGCACAATGGCGGATCCTGGTCCGATCCACAACCACGCCTTCCTCTGCCGACACGCGCATCTACTGCCCAGGTAGGGGGGAGAGGAACATTTCATAACCAACAGTACGTATTGATGACGAGACAATGCACTGCTTAAAAATGTAATTTGGCAATAGAAGCATGGAAAGTATTTTAGTGACTGTGTGGCGGTGTATGTCAGTTGTTTTCTTTTGATTAGAATATAGTGAGTAGATTTGTTCGAATTTCGTTTTTTTTATGTGGTTATGGAGCATGGTGTCGGTAAATTAGTGACTCTGTTTTATTATTTCTGATGATTTGGTAGTGTTACGTAGATTTTTGTGTAAATATTTCCGGAATGCAAACTGTTTGTTTTGTGTTGATAGTTGTAGAGTTGTTCACTTATGATTTTACATGTTACAATAATGTGTGAATGGTTCCGTTGCAGACGCGTGGAGCACCTTGCCTCGCTGGCGACGCAGATACCCGCGCCCGCCTGGCACATGCTGCACGAGAGGTGAGGGGGGAGGGAGGGAGGGAGAGAGAGGAGAGAGAGGGAGAGAAAAATGGAAGACATCTCGCTAGCCTAGCCTACAGTACACTGAGATTGAAAGCAGTGACATAGGATACATAGTTTGCAAGCAAGCTGAAATGAGAGAGTTGACTGGATTCTAGAGGCATTATCTTTCAAAAGTACTTCCAAGTAAAAGTAGTTGGTTTGTACCGTTGTCTCAGTTGAGCAAAAGGACTGACATGTTTTCAATGGAGACATGTGCCAACAGGCTCTCTCTCTCATACCAGTGCAAAGCGGCCATATTATAATGAACGCGTTTACGAAGTTATGCAGTTATTATCTAAAAGCACAACTTCTGTTGTAACATAACACGTCGAATAATGCTGAGAGCCTGTTTGCACATGTCTCCATTGAAAACATGTCAGTCCTTTTGCTCAACTGAGACAACGGTACAAACCAACTACTTTTACTTGGAAGTACTTTTGAAAGATAATATCTGTCCTTTTCTTAAGTTTTGTTTCACAAAATTACATTTTCATACACGTTCGCGATTCGCTGCGAGGATACCGACGCGCACCCGCTATTCGCCTATCTCTCTCTCTCTCACTCACACACAGAGGGGGCGGGGCGAAAGCGATTGTCCGACGCCCGCCCGCCCGACACCAATCTCAATCCGCACTCGAATGCGGACTCTCCGTATCTCGCTTCAAATTCAATCAAACTCAATACAACTTTCTATAACTCTATCGAATAGAGATGTGAATGCAATGTAACAGTGGAAATCACTTCAAAATGAGGAAAAGTGCTTCATCCGGGAAAAGTCGTTTTTGAGCATTCTAGCGCGCGGGGACATCCAGTACAAACGAGAGGGCGCTGGCGCGCCCTCTCTAATTTTTCGTATGAGAACATAGTGCCATGGAAGTGCAGCCTGGTTTTGTTAAATTGTTGAATCGTATGTTTTCTGGTTTGGCGCGTGGTGCACAAGAGGGATGGGTTATGGGATCGACTTATTGATGGGTTGCGAGCGAGACTGTTTTCTTGTTTGTTAGTTTATAAGAATTACCGATTGCCGTTTCACACTTTTCTGGGTAGTCTGACACTGCTGATGCATATGTTTATTGGTGAATTAAGTTGGAAATGTTCACCGTCGATGAGATCTTTTAAGAAACTGAATCACCCTCTCCCTTATTCTCTAACAGTTAACAGATTCCCCATCCTCCGTATGTCAGATTCGGGGGCAGATTTGGTTATTCTCAAACAGTCCTAATGTTATGTGTCAGATAGTCAGATTCGGTGGCGGAAACTGAACGGACAGTAGTGGAGTAGTGGAGGGAGATTCTCTAACAGATTCCTAATCACCTTTTTTTTATCAGATTCGGGGCCAGCGGCAGATGTGGATATTCTCAAACAGTCTCAATCCCCCTCTTGTCAGATTCGGTGGCGGTCCGTGCGTGTCTTCCCTCCACTACTGTCTGGTGTGCGACGAGGAGTGGCGGGGTCTGAGCGAGAAGCGACAGAGGGAGTTCAAACAGTGGAAGCTGTTGGATGAGAGCGTCCTCGCCGCGGAGGTGCGTTGTCTGGCTTTTTGATAATGATGTTTGGTTGTATAATTGATTGTAAATTTGATTTATATTGCAATTAATAGAGATTGTCTTGTGTCTTATGGTTTCTTGGTAGTGTCGCTGAAGACAGGGGTGGATGTGATAATGATATTGCAGTTATTTTCGCATTGATTTCATAACCTTTGGCACGTTTTTGGTTGAATTATGTTGCATATTAGTGATAGATTTTACGTTAGATGGTAACGGGTGAATTTGGGGCCATATTAATGTTTGAGGAATGTGAATGTGATGTAATTAATGATTCAAGAATGCTTGAGGTCGGCTAGTGTACAATAAGCTGTATTGTATATCCCTGGAACGCATTGCTCTGTCTACAGGCTTCTGGCCGCGCGCTCGCCTACTCTGCCCACCTGCCCGCCTCTCTCATCCACCGAGGATGGTTCCAGACCTGGCACCGCTTCATCAACGAACCCTGCTCCAGTCAGTTATTGATTTATCGATTGATTGATTTTGGTGATTAAAATACTATTTCAGAGCCGCCGGGTGCGATCGACAACTCGTCGCTGCTTGTGAAGGAGGGCGGTTCGGTCAAGTTCAATCCGCGCAGCAGGTGAGTATCGATAGATTGCTCGATATCGATTGATTGGTTGATTGAAGTCACATGCGTCTGCCTCGAGAGATGTTCCTCCTCTTTGCGGGAATCTATGGCGGAGGACCCGAGGTGGGTTGGCAGGTTTTGTGTACATTTCGTGATTTTGGTAATACAGTAATACGTTTCATCTTTAGGTTCTTTATATGGACGGTCCTCAACCGACCGAGAAGGAACTGCGAGCTGCGGTCGCGGATGCGGATGAGAAGATTGAGCAGGCGAAGAGGGAGTTTGTGGAGGATATGGAGGAGGAGCAGGAGGAGGAGGAGGAGGAGGAGCAGCCAAGGAGCAGGCGGCAGAGACACAAGATCTGAGGTTCGCAGTGGAGGCACTGGAGAATGATGATGAATTGTCGTATTTCAGGTCGTCTCGATGATCTGCACTCTTCTCATTTGTATATCCATGCCTAGTTTGTATGCCTGCCTTCAATATAGCGTTTATATACTTTTTGTAGCGACTCTCTCCCCTTACAGTATTCCTTATGTGATGTACCGTATCACTCTCTTTTCATTCACTCTTCATTCCCTCGCGCAGCTCGATGTAATAAGTTATAACTACTGGTTTTATCCCTTGTATCCGACGAAAGTGTTGATTGATGATCGGATCGATTGATTGTGTCTACTCGAATGTTCGTGTGTGGATGATTGTTCTCTAGTCGTCCCAAACACCAAAACACGTGATTTTTGAACGTCTTATGCTCTTTAATATGATTTACTTCGATAAAGATTATTAAATAAAAATAACACAGTCTCCGTAAGATTTTACCTCCCCGGCGCCTAGGATGTTATTAGAGAGGGCGCGCAGCGCCCTCTCTCTTGGGTTAAAATAAGGCTCGCGCCAGAATTTTCAAGTAGCGATATCCAAAGGACATGTTAGCAACAATGTGAAGTCTTCCAATTTATGTTAGTTTCCAGTCACGCTAGCTGATAGCTAGCCCTCTGCTGGCGGGCGAGCGCGAGAGCACGCGAGAGAGCACGCTGTTTGGAGAGAGACAGATGTACTTTGGTGGCTGCGATCAGTAGGAATTTAGTAAGGGGAGAGAGAAAGAGAGAACGAGAGAACGAGAGAACGAGAGAACGAGAGAACGATATAACGAGAGAAAAGGAGAAAAAGAGAGGAGGGAAGGAGGGAAGGAGAGACGGAGAGAACGAGAGAACGAGAGAACGAGAGAAGGATAGAAAGAGAGAACGAGAGAACGAGAGAACCAGAGAAAGAGAGAAAGATATAAAAAGAGAACGAGAGAGCTAGAGAACGAGAGAAAGAGAGAAAGGGAAAAGGAGGGAAGGAGGGATGGAGAGAAGAAGAGAAGGATAGAAAGAGAGAACGAGAGAACTAGAGAACGAAAGAAAGAGAGAAAGAGAGAAAGAGAGAACGAGAGAAAGCGAGAACGATATAACGAGAGAATTAGAGAACGAGAGAAAGAGAGAATGGGAGGAGGAGGGAAGGAGGGAAGGAGAGAAAGAGAGAAAGAGAGAACGAGAAAACGAGAAAACGAGAGAAAGAGAAAACGAGAGAAAGAGAGAACGATATAACGAGAGAGCTAGAGAACGAGAGAAAGAGAGAAAGGGAGAAGGAGGGAAGGAGGGATGGAGAGAAGAAGAGAAGGAGAGAAGGAGAGAACTAGAGAAAAAAGAGAAAGAGAGAAAGAGAGAAAGAGAGAAAGAGAGAAAGAGAGAAAGAGAGAAAGAGAGAAAGAGAGAGAAGAGAGAGAAAGAGAGAAAGAGAGAAAGAGAGAGAAAGAGAGAAAGAGAGAAAGAGAGAAAGAGATAATGAGAGAACGAGAGAAAGAGAAACCGATAGAAAGAGAAAACGAGTGAAAGAGAGAACGATATAACGAGAGAACTAGAGAACGAGAGAAAGAGAGAAAGTGAGAAGGCGGGAAGGAGGGAAGGAAAGAAGGAGAGAACGAGACAACGAGAGAACGAGACAACGAGACAACGAGAGAACGAGAGAACGAGAAAACGAGAGCACGAGAGAACGAGAGAAAGAGAGAACGATATAACGAGAGAAATAGAGAACGAGAGAAAGAGAGAAAGAGAGAAGGAGAGAAGGAGGGAAGAAGAGAAGGAGAGACGGAGAGAACGAGAGAACGAGAGAACGAGAGACCGAGAGAAGGATAGAAAGAGAGAACGAGATAAAGAGAGAACGAGAGAACGAGAGAACGAGAGAACGAGAAAACGAGAGAAAGAGAGAACAAGAGAAAGAGAGAACGAAAGAAAGAGAGTACGATATAACTAGAGAACGAGAGAACGAGAGAAAGAGAGAAGGAGGGTGGTAGGAGGGAAGGAGGGAAGAAGAGAAGGAGAGACGGAGAGACGGAGAAAACGAGAGAACGAGAGAACGAGAAACGAGAGAACGAGAGAACGAGAGAACGAGAGAACGAGAGAAAGAGAGAAAGAGAGAAAGAGAGAACGAGAGAAAGAGAGAACTGGAGAACTAGAGAAAAAGAGAAAGGGAGAAGGAGGGAAGGAGAGAAGAAGAGAAGGAGACACGCGAGAACGAGAGAACGAGAGAACGAGAGAACGAGAGAACGAGAGAACGAGAGAACGAGAGAAAGAGAAAACGAAATAACGAGAGAACTAGATAACGAGAGAACGAGAGAACGAGAGAAAGAGAGAAAGGGAGAAGGGGGGAAGGAGGGAAGGAGAGAAGGAGAGACGGAGAGACGGAGAGAACGAGAGAACGAGAGAACGAGAGAACGAGAGAACGAGAGAAAGAGAGAACGAGAGAAAGAGAGAAAAGAGAGAAAAGAGAGAACGAGAGAAAGAGAGAAAAGAGAGAAAGGGAGAAAGAGAGAACGATAGAACGAGAGAACGAGAGAACGAGAGAAAGAGAGAAAGGGATAAAGAGAGAACGAGAGAAAGAGAGAACGAGAGAAAAAGAGAACGAGAGAAAGAGAGAAGGAAAGAAGGAGGGAAGGAAGGAAGGAGGGAAGGAGAGGAGGAGAGGAGGAGAGAAGGGGAGAAGGGGAGAAGGAGGGAAGGAATGGGAGGAGAGAAGGAGGAAAGGAGAGGAGGAGAGAAGGAAAGAAGGAGAGAAGGAGGGAAGGAATGGAAGGAGAGAACGAGAGAACGAGAAAATATCGAATAAATTTGAAATGAAATTGATGAAATAATGAGAGAAGAACATGTTACATGTATGAAGACGAGAGAGAAAATTTCTATGAAATTCAACAAAAGGACATATATTATCTTTTAAAAGTACTTCCGTAAAAAGTGTTGTTTGTGTTAACCTGATTCAAGAAAAGCGCATGCATATATTATTAATTTTCGAAAAATCAAATCGTAAACACCTGAACATGAAAACTAACACAAACTTGCTCTTTCAAAACGTTGAATAATTTTTGAATAATTAATGTTGAATAATTCCATGTTTTATTTTTTTGACATTTTTATACCTGAAACATTGAGTCAAACAACATCACGAATAACGTTTTATTTTACTGATAAACCATAAATAATAAACCGCAAAAAACACTGAATAAACAAAACACTCGTAATATTCTGAATGTTACGTGTAACTATTCTATATTCGTTTGAAAGAGCAAGTTTGTGTTAGTTTTCATGTTCAGGTGTTTACGATTTGATTTTTCGAAAATTAATAATATATGCATGCGCTTTTCTTGAATCAGGTTAACACAAACAACACTTTTTACGGAAGTACTTTTAAAAGATAATCAATGTTATCACCTCCCCGGCGCCTAGGATGTTATGAAGTCTAAAGGAGCAGAGTTAGCCACCTTCTACAGTGATTAACGCTGTTCCTTGTATTGTTGTTATTATGTTTATCTCACTACACATAGAACAGAGAGTAATAAGGATATAGTACAAATTGTTCTCAGCCGAAAACAAGACAGAGTCTTGGATTATATTGATCGATTGATCGTGAGAACTAGATTAGTTCAAATGACGTGCTATAGAAGCACGCTAGTCGATAAACACAGCAGGTTAAAACACAGTCTCCGACGGTCACGAGATTTCTATTGATTTGAAACTTTCACAAAATATCCATGATTCGAACTGCTTTCCAAAGGTTGGTTAAAAACTCATACGTTTAAAATGACCGTGAACATTTGTATCTCACGAGATTATACCTATTACGTATAGGCCAATCCCCCCTTTCATCGTACGGCAATATCGCTGGCTCGCCAGACAGACGAGAATTTTATGCAAATATGCCCCGATTGTGTGTTTTTGTGCTCAAATACGGTAGAAATGACGGAAATCGAAAAATCGAGCACTAGAGTTCTCTCGGCATTCTATCTGGGCATCTCCTCCGGAAAACTGGGCGCTGTGCGATAAGTTTGAAGTGAGTAATTAAGTTTTGGAGTTTTCCCATTGGAAATCGACTCAAAATCAAGGTTTTTGGACTCTAACTAGAAAACGAAGACGAAAATCAAAAATCGAACACTAGAGATCGATGAGCAATATTGATACCCATAATATATCAAATTTTTGTGAAGATTGCTTAATTCTGGAAGGAGTAATTAACTTTAGAAGATGGAAAACTCTGCTTCATTAGACTTGCAAATGACGCTCATTTCCCTAGAAAGAGACCGCCAAGCGCGTGAATTGCGCGGTCGAATGATCTCGCGAGGGCCGATAACGGGCTATTGATGCCTCAAACGCTGTCTGGTAAACATTCGGCGAAATGACTGCCGTACGATGAACGGGGGGGGGGGGAGAATGCCCTATATATGTTATACGTATTTATTGTGGCTAATGACTGATTTGACGTATCCTTGAAGCGTTTCTCATCTTATTGTACGTTGTTTCATTGACGCTGATACGATTTCTCGAGTATAGGTTCCGTGATAGTTTATTATAGTCATTTGAATGCACTATGTGAATACCTTTGAATTATGGACGATGGTTTCGTATATGTTGATGTACAAAACACGCCCTCTGAGGGCGTATTGTAATTGTATATATAAGTGCATATTTTTTTCCCTTTCAGGCTGAATTCAATGGAATGATACACAAGTTGTGGTGAGTTAATTCGTGGCTGTCTTCGCTATTCCATAAAGTAAATATGTACCAGTTAATTTGAGGTTGTGCGCGATTTCGCACTGTAGATGTGTTGTTTACGTAGGTAAAACCGCAATAAGAAAGTGCTGAGAAAGTACTATAAAAGAGAAGTCCAAAGAGAAACCATACACGTGCGGCGGCAGCTGGGCGCATAGCCAAGGGCTAACTTAGTGATTCTGACCATTTTGACTATATTTGCATAGAAACTCGAGATAATTGTTCGCATTCAAAATGAATATTCAGTCGTATTTCACTGTTGCCGCCGGAAAAAAACTATCTGCCTAAACACAAAAAATGTTTTCAGGATGATCGCTGAGGTATTCACTACGCTCGCTGTTCTCTCCCTGCTACTCAATGCTTACCTTATTTATCTCATACTATTCCACACGAAAATGAAGATGGGAGCGTATAAGGTAAGTCTCTCTCTCTCTCTCTCTCTCTCTCTCTCTCTCTCTTTCTTTCTATGTTTCTCTGTTTCTCTCTTTCTCTCTTTCTCTCTTTCTCTCTTTCTCTCTTTCTCTCTTTCTCTCTTTCTCTCTTTCTCTCTTTCTCTCTTTCTCTCTTTCTCTCTTTCTCTCTTTCTCTCTTTCTCTCTTTCTCTCTTTCTCGCTTTCTCTTTTTCTTTAACAACATTCTTCTTTCAGGGTCTTCTCATAACATTTTCCGCGTTTGACACCAGTTTGAGTATTTATGCCTATTTTGTAGAGCCGGTACGTAACATTAGATACATTTCATTATGACGTACTCTTAACTTACTATTTTCTTTAATTTCTACGAAGTTTTATATACATACTGATCTACTTTCTCTTCCAGCAATTCTACGTGTACAAATCTGGTTTTATGAGCTTCACGAACGAGCCGTGGATTTTAAAGGTAAAATAATACATAATGAAAATGAAACAACAATATAAAAATCAGAGTATAGTAACAACTAGGTATTTGTTTCAGATGCACCGCTCTCCTCTGTCCATCCTTATCATATCACTGTTCGGGGGTCTGTTCTCGCAGTCTCTCTTCCTCCTCTCATGCCACTTCCTGTATAGATACTCGGCTATCAGCATCGATGCGTGAGTTCAGATTGATAAGTAACTACAACACTGGTTCAATACTGACTACAATACAATACTATACGGGTTCTGTGGACTATCATATCGAGCATACATTTCATGAAAAGCTATGAAGACCTTATGGAATTGTGGTTCCAATTGAAACCACTGAGGACTGAGAGAGTGTAAAGTTTCCAGCAGGAGTTTTGTATAAATGATACGGATCAAGCGTAGTTGTAACACCTAACTTCTTCTGTTCGGACTTCGAGAAAAGTTCCAAACTACATAGGTTTAGGTATTAGGTATTTTTTCTTACTTACTTTATTACTTGAGCGACCCGGTTCGCTCAAGGTAGATCGGATTAGGTATTAGCCGAACGAAACTATAGACAGTCTATA
>CAWZYM010000129.1:1065000-1175474 GCA_963966185.1 Rhabditoides inermis
CTTTTAATAAATTATCGATAAAGTATACTTTTTTTACATATCGTTTGAGAGAGCAGGTTTGTGTTTATAGTTTAATGTAGAAATAATACATAGTTTTATGCATGTGTTTTTGTTGAATTGAGGTGAACCCAAACAGAGCTACTTTACGCTTGTACTTTTCAGAAGAGAATAAATGTATACATATACATACATATACATTCCAACAGAGAGTTGCCGAAAACCGTCATCCTATCAATGATCAGTTCTTGAACAGGGGGTTCGAGGGAAGCACGTGGTATTGGGCGTCAGGAAAGTCGTGGTGCTGGAAGTTTGGAGGCAGGACGCCGTGCAAGATGAACACGTCGCCCTTGAGAGTCACATACGCGGGCACGTACTGAAACCGAGATGGCACCGGCTCGCGCCACCTCAAACTCACCATCATATTCTGCAGCGCCGAATCCTTCCAGAGCTTGAACTCGGATCGGGCCGCATCGTAGTGCACCGGCTGGCAGTTCTTGTCGATCACGATCGATATGCGGGTGAGGCCGATGTTCTCGCGCAGCGGCGGCCCGTCCACTCTCTCAAACACGCACACTCAATCAGTTGCTCATCATCCAGTTCTCACCGATGTGATATTGGTGCCTGGCTGGGGAGCGTCGTCAAAGTGCAGCGTCACAATCTTCTCCCCGGGCCGCTCCGGGTTCGCTAAGCTGCAATCTCGGTTTGTTTATGAGAACACGCGCGCACCGCACTGACCAGGTGCCGCCCTGTCCCTTGTCAACGACGTTGCGCAGCCTGGCTGTCAGCTCGGTGTCACTCATGTGCACCGCCGTCGTCTTGCGGTTTTCCATCGGCGTCGGATTCTAAATAATGGACACAGTCACACGCGCCGCATGTCCCCGACACTCACATAGGTTCTGTTGTGTTTTCTCGCGGCGCGCATCCTGGCCTGCTCGCGCAGCTCGGCTGCGTGTTCGTGGAGCGCCTCGAGCCGCGCGCCGTCCTTGTTCACCGACCGGGTGACGGTGCCGTCGCCTCGCACGTACCCGGTGCTGCCGGCCGCGTGGCGCTCGCCCGCCTTGCTGGCCGGCGCGTTGAAGTGTCCGTCGAGCCGCCCGCTCTGCCGCAGCCGATCGATATCGGTCTGCATCGCCAGCAGACCGTGCATGCGTCCGTCTGGGCGCGCTCACTGTGTGTCTGTGCGAGTCGCACTCACCGTCTTTCGCCTGTCCCGCTTCCACCGCGTCCTGCATCTTGCGCGTCAGTGCCGCGTCAAAGTTGGCGCGCTCCATATCATTCGATAGCTGCGCTCGCTCCGCGTTGATTTTCTCCTGCGCGCTCTGCAGGCAAAAACAAATATTCGAAGACGTTGTCGTTGTGAGATGCACTCACGTATATAATGAGTTCGCTGGCGGTTTTGACCTGGGCGCACGATGCGAGGTAGAACGCGAGTCCAGAAGCGAGCTGTGCAAGCTCGAGCAGTGACACCTTCTCGCCTCGATCACACTTAAAGGAACAGTGGTGACTTAATTCTCCAACTAGCTCTCTTGAACGCGCATTGCCACTCTTGCAAAACATTTGCCGTAGACAGGACTCGAACCGGCGAGGTCTGTGCCACTACGGCGCACACACGCATTGAGCCACATAGTAAGTGAACGAGCTTCTTTCGTCTGGGATTATGTGTTCTATCGCCAGTTCTGCAGTATTGAAGAGTTCAACGGAATGAAAGTCGTGGCGGGACCAATTTTAAATTTGAAAAAAATGTTGCAACAGCGAGTTGCAACATTTGAAAGCAACGGACAATCGTTGTTTTTTTTTCTCACAAATCGATTGAGATTTGGGTTAATATGATTCTTTCGATCATTCCGAGTCAAAAATAAGTCGCCAGTGTACCTTTAAATAGTAGATTGATATCTCTATGAGCGCAGTTCTTTGAAACCTACCTTGATGAGAAACACGGCTACAGAGACACCATTGCTGGTCGCAGACAGAGCGAGGTTGCCGAAGATGGCAGCGTTGACGAAAACGCGCGCAGTCTGCGTTAGAGCGACGCCGCGAGCCGCGTACTAAAAGCCACATCACGACTGAGAAGACGCGACTCACATTCGCCGCAGCAATGGCTCCGAACGACGCCGCACTGCCGACGATCGAGAGCCAGTCGAAGAAGTTGTTGAGATTCGTTGGCAGGATCGACTCGTTGTGTAGCGCGCGGTCGGTGAGTCGGTAGGCGCTCCGACCCACGCCCCAACCCCCGCAAACGATAGCTGCAGCACGTGTAAGCTGAGGCAATATTAAAATCGCACACCTTTCGGATGATTTTAAAGAAGAACTCCGGGGAAAATATGAATGCCGGTCAATAGGGGCAAAATGATACTTAGGAACAGGATTCTGGCAATGGAAATTCTGAGAGGCTTCAGAAAAGTTACGTTTTTGAGATATTTATTACGATTTCTTTGTCCAAATAGCCTAATTGGACGAGGGCGGAGCCTCACTCCGCTGCCCACCGCTGCCGTACTCGCGGTTTCCCGCCAAAGTGAGTGTAGGGGTATTGACTGTCTGGTGAGATCAGAAGGTGGCAAGAAGACGTGACCTTTTGAGAGAGACGCGGCGCGGCGCAGCCGCAAATCGAGATAGTGATAGGTGGTAGTGAGAGACTGTCTGGTAAGATCGGAAGGTGGCGAGAAGACGTGACCTTTTTGAAACGCGTAACAGAGTAGCAGAGTAGAGTATATATATATATATATATATATATATATATATATATATATATATATATATATATATATATATATATATATATATATATACTAATTGAAGAAAGAGAGAGAGAGAGAAACTCCCTCCCTCGATACAGAAGCATTTTAATCAAGCGCGGGTGAACCGCGGGGGTACTTATAGTGGCGATATTAGTGATAGTTTTAATGAGTTTCAGAATACGAGTCGGCTATCAACAAACATGTGCGCAAGGAGGACTGGTTCATGTGGGTGTCGATGGCAAAGGTGGGGAGGAGTATAAACTAGAGAGAGAGAGAGAGAGAGAGAGAGAGAGAGAGAGAGAGAGAGAGAGAGAGAGAGGGAGAGAGCTGCACCGGGTGCCGGGTCGCTGCAAAGACGACGGTCAAAGATGCGCCTTCTAGAGCAAAGAGAGAGAGAGAGAGAGAGAAGCGGAGAAACGGAAAATGTAGTTTAGTTATGACATAGTTATCACTCATATACCGATAGTCTTCGGCTGCATCTCGGAGCGCCTTCTATGAGCATAGGTAAGATAATATCAGTCAAGAATCAAAAATTATCAACCAGCTACTGTTAGACATTGACACTGTTCAAACATTTGTTAATACTGTAATTCAAAATTAAGGAAATACAATAAAGAGCACTCATTTTTGGAAGGCTCTGACAACAGCACTTTTAGCACATCTCCTAATAGCACTTCCAGAGCACATATCAAGTCAATCTATATATCAATCGATAGATAATTTTCTCCTCTATTTTATACCTATATTTCTAGCGGGTCGGGGGGAGGCTCGAACATATCCAACAACACACGTTATAATATGCATTCCATGTGGGCATATCGAGAGTCACCGAGAACCCAAAAGTGTTGCGGCAAGTTCGTTTGTTTAGTGGAACTAAAATAATATTGTGCGTAGAACTAGAACAGCTCCGATAAGCCCCAATATAATGAGGAATGGAATAGAAATTTCTCCTGTAATTTCCGGTTCTGGTTTCCGGTCCTATTCATCCCATCCCACCCACCTAGCAGTATCAATCTCGCAACTCGCAACAATGCCAATCTTCATTGGCTTAAACACACAAGCCCCATGATCTCTCGTCCCCTCGATCGGGGTCGGGGAGGGCGTATGATGTCGCAAGCCCACGCCTGCACCTAGGGTAGCGGCCGACGGAACGAGCGTCAGCTGGAGAGAGGGGGTGGGTGAGAGAAAGGGAGAGAGAGAGAGAAGGGGAGAGACTGGATGACACTTCTCTAGAACACAACGCTATGAACATTTCAAAAACAAATACAATGTTGTAATCGAGTAGTCGCAACAGCGAGAGACGGAGGGACAAAAAGGCAGGTAAATCGTGCAAACGTCTGTCTTCCCGAGTGATAGTGGGGACAATGCGAAAGTGTTAGTAAAAACCCAGTTTTTTTCATTCGAGAACGCTCAGTTCTAATTGGCCGCGTTAGACGGGGAAGCAAAGCAGGGAGAGAGTGAGCCGATTAGTGTGTGTGTATGTGTGTGTGTGTGAAATGCCTCACGCCCACCTGATTGGTCGGAGCAGCGGCGGAGCAGTTTTTCTATACAATACTCTCTCTCTCTCTCTTTTCCGTCAATCGAATCGATGTTCCGTATTTCTACTACTCCCTGATGAGAATTATTCGAGCTCGTAGCTGATTATTTTACTTTATCCTTATGTGTTTGCATCCTGTTTGTCCGCCATTTCGTTACGTTATCTATATGTTTCACTGCAACCAAATAAAAGTTTCAATACACTATAGTTACGCATTGTGTGCTCCCTCTTAATCGCGCGTCCCTCCATGACCAGGGACCACGGGAAGAATAATATGTAGTAGTTCACATACATATGTATTCGTAGAAGCTTCTGGAAAGTTCCAAAAAAGTTGATTACGACAACAGGCAACTCGAGAGTAACAGAAAAACAGTAAAAAACGGCTTAGCAGGAGCAGGCCGAGCAGGAGCAGGCGGAGAAGGAGCAGGCGGAGCAGGAGCAGGCAGAGAAGGAGCAGGCGGAGCAGGAGCAGGCAGAGAAGGAGCAGGCCGAGCAGGAGCAGGCAGAGAAGGAGGAGGCAGAGAAGGAGCAGGCAGAGAAGGAGCAGGCAGAGAAGGAGCAGGCAGAGAAGGAGCAGGCAGAGAAGGAGCAGGCAGAGAAGGAGCAGGCAGAGAAGGAGCAGGCGGAGAAGGAGCAGGCGGAGCAGGAGCAGGCAGAGAAGGAGCAGGCGGAGCAGGAGCAGGCAGAGAAGGAGCAGGCCGAGCAGGAGCAGGCAGAGAAGGAGGAGGCAGAGAAGGAGCAGGCAGAGAAGGAGCAGGCGGAGCAGGAGCAGGCAGAGAAGGAGCAGGCGGAGCAGGAGCAGGCAGAGAAGGAGCAGGCCGAGCAGGAGCAGGCAGAGAAGGAGGAGGCAGAGAAGGAGCAGGCAGAGAAGGAGGAGGCCGAGCAGGAGCAGGCAGAGAAGGAGCAGGCGGAGAAGGAGCAGGCGGAGCAGGAGCAGGCAGAGAAGGAGCAGGCGGAGCAGGAGCAGGCAGAGAAGGAGCAGGCGGAGAAGGAGGAGGCCGAGCAGGAGCAGGCAGAGAAGGAGCAGGCGGAGAAGGAGGAGGCCGATCAGGAGCAGGCAGAGAAGGAGCAGGCCGAGCAGGAGCAGGCAGAGAAGGAGGAGGCAGAGCAGGAGCAGGCAGAGAAGGAGCAGGCGGAGAAGGAGGAGGCAGAGAAGGAGCAGGCGGAGAAGGAGCAGGCAGAGAAGGAGCAGGCCGAGCAGGAGCAGGCAGAGAAGGAGGAGGCAGAGCAGGAGCAGGCAGAGAAGGAGCAGGCCGAGCAGGAGCAGGCAGAGAAGGAGGAGGCAGAGCAGGAGCAGGCAGAGAAGGAGCAGGCCGAGCAGGAGCAGGCAGAGAAGGAGGAGGCAGAGCAGGAGCAGGCAGAGAAGGAGCAGGCGGAGAAGGAGCAGGCAGAGAAGGAGCAGGCCGATCAGGAGCAGGCAGAGAAGGAGCAGGCAGAGAAGGAGCAGGCCGAGCAGGAGCAGGCAGAGAAGGAGGAGGCGGAGCAGGAGCAGGCAGAGAAGGAGCAGGCCGAGCAGGAGCAGGCAGAGAAGGAGCAGGCGGAGAAGGAGCAGGCAGAGAAGGAGCAGGCAGAGAAGGAGCAGGCGGAGAAGGAGCAGGCGGAGAAGGAGGAGGCCGATCAGGAGCAGGCAGAGAAGGAGCAGGCGGAGAAGGAGCAGGCAGAGAAGGAGCAGGCCGATCAGGAGCAGGCAGAGAAGGAGCAGGCGGAGAAGGAGGAGGCCGATCAGGAGCAGGCAGAGAAGGAGCAGGCAGAGCAGGAGCAGGCAGAGAAGGAGCAGGCCGAGCAGGAGCAGGCAGAGAAGGAGCAGGCGGAGAAGGAGCAGGCAGAGAAGGAGCAGGCAGAGAAGGAGCAGGCGGAGAAGGAGGAGGCCGATCAGGAGCAGGCAGAGAAGGAGCAGGCCGAGCAGGAGCAGGCAGAGAAGGAGCAGGCGGAGAAGGAGGAGGCCGATCAGGAGCAGGCAGAGAAGGAGCAGGCCGAGCAGGAGCAGGCAGAGAAGGAGCAGGCGGAGAAGGAGGAGGCCGATCAGGAGCAGGCAGAGAAGGAGCAGGCAGAGCAGGAGCAGGCAGAGAAGGAGCAGGCCGAGCAGGAGCAGGCAGAGAAGGAGCAGGCGGAGAAGGAGCAGGCAGAGAAGGAGCAGGCAGAGAAGGAGCAGGCAGAGAAGGAGCAGGCAGAGAAGGAGCAGGCAGAGAAGGAGCAGGCGGAGAAGGAGGAGGCCGATCAGGAGCAGGCAGAGAAGGAGCAGGCAGAGCAGGAGCAGGCAGAGAAGGAGCAGGCGGAGAAGGAGGAGGCCGATCAGGAGCAGGCAGAGAAGGAGCAGGCGGAGAAGGAGCAGGCAGAGAAGGAGCAGGCAGAGAAGGAGCAGGCAGAGAAGGAGCAGGCGGAGAAGGAGCAGGCGGAGCAGGAGCAGGCAGAGAAGGAGCAGGCGGAGCAGGAGCAGGCAGAGAAGGAGCAGGCCGAGCAGGAGCAGGCAGAGAAGGAGCAGGCCGAGCAGGAGGAGGCCGATCAGGAGCAGGCAGAGAAGGAGCAGGCCGAGCAGGAGCAGGCAGAGAAGGAGCAGGCGGAGAAGGAGGAGGCCGATCAGGAGCAGGCAGAGAAGGAGCAGGCAGAGCAGGAGCAGGCAGAGAAGGAGCAGGCCGAGCAGGAGCAGGCAGAGAAGGAGCAGGCGGAGAAGGAGCAGGCAGAGAAGGAGCAGGCAGAGAAGGAGCAGGCAGAGAAGGAGCAGGCAGAGAAGGAGCAGGCAGAGCAGGAGCAGGCAGAGAAGGAGCAGGCAGAGAAGGAGCAGGCGGAGAAGGAGGAGGCCGATCAGGAGCAGGCAGAGAAGGAGCAGGCAGAGCAGGAGCAGGCAGAGAAGGAGCAGGCCGAGCAGGAGCAGGCAGAGAAGGAGCAGGCGGAGAAGGAGCAGGCAGAGAAGGAGCAGGCGGAGAAGGAGGAGGCCGATCAGGAGCAGGCAGAGAAGGAGCAGGCAGAGCAGGAGCAGGCAGAGAAGGAGCAGGCCGAGCAGGAGCAGGCAGAGAAGGAGCAGGCGGAGAAGGAGCAGGCAGAGAAGGAGCAGGCAGAGAAGGAGCAGGCAGAGAAGGAGCAGGCAGAGAAGGAGCAGGCCGAGCAGGAGCAGGCAGAGAAGGAGCAGGCGGAGAAGGAGCAGGCAGAGAAGGAGCAGGCAGAGAAGGAGCAGGCGGAGAAGGAGCAGGCCGAGCAGGAGCAGGCAGAGAAGGAGCAGGCGGAGAAGGAGCAGGCAGAGAAGGAGCAGGCAGAGAAGGAGCAGGCAGAGAAGGAGCAGGCAGAGAAGGAGCAGGCCGAGCAGGAGCAGGCGGAGAAGGAGCAGGCAGAGAAGGAGCAGGCAGAGAAGGAGCAGGCAGAGAAGGAGCAGGCAGAGAAGGAGCAGGCCGAGCAGGAGCAGGCAGAGAAGGAGCAGGCGGAGAAGGAGCAGGCAGAGAAGGAGCAGGCAGAGAAGGAGCAGGCGGAGAAGGAGCAGGCCGAGCAGGAGCAGGCAGAGAAGGAGCAGGCGGAGAAGGAGCAGGCAGAGAAGGAGCAGGCAGAGAAGGAGCAGGCGGAGAAGGAGCAGGCAGAGAAGGAGCAGGCAGAGAAGGAGCAGGCAGAGAAGGAGCAGGCGGAGAAGGAGGAGGCCGATCAGGAGCAGGCAGAGAAGGAGCAGGCAGAGAAGGAGCAGGCAGAGCAGGAGCAGGCAGAGAAGGAGCAGGCAGAGAAGGAGCAGGCAGAGCAGGAGCAGGCCGAGCAGGAGCAGGCAGAGAAGGAGCAGGCAGAGAAGGAGCAGGCAGAGAAGGAGCAGGCAGAGAAGGAGCAGGCAGAGAAGGAGCAGGCAGAGAAGGAGCAGGCGGAGAAGGAGGAGGCCGATCAGGAGCAGGCAGAGAAGGAGCAGGCAGAGAAGGAGCAGGCAGAGAAGGAGCAGGCCGAGCAGGAGCAGGCAGAGCAGGAGCAGGCAGAGAAGGAGCAGGCAGAGAAGGAGCAGGCAGAGCAGGAGCAGGCCGAGCAGGAGCAGGCAGAGAAGGAGCAGGCAGAGAAGGAGCAGGCAGAGAAGGAGCAGGCAGAGAAGGAGCAGGCAGAGAAGGAGCAGGCAGAGAAGGAGCAGGCAGAGAAGGAGCAGGCAGAGAAGGAGCAGGCAGAGAAGGAGCAGGCAGAGCAGGAGCAGGCCGAGCAGGAGCAGGCAGAGAAGGAGCAGGCAGAGAAGGAGCAGGCAGAGAAGGAGCAGGCAGAGAAGGAGCAGGCAGAGAAGGAGCAGGCAGAGAAGGAGCAGGCAGAGAAGGAGCAGGCAGAGAAGGAGCAGGCCGATCAGGAGCAGGCAGAGAAGGAGCAGGCAGAGCAGGAGCAGGCAGAGAAGGAGCAGGCCGAGCAGGAGCAGGCAGAGAAGGAGCAGGCAGAGAAGGAGCAGGCAGAGAAGGAGCAGGCAGAGAAGGAGCAGGCAGAGAAGGAGCAGGCAGAGCAGGAGCAGGCCGAGCAGGAGCAGGCAGAGAAGGAGCAGGCAGAGAAGGAGCAGGCAGAGAAGGAGCAGGCAGAGAAGGAGCAGGCAGAGAAGGAGCAGGCAGAGAAGGAGCAGGCAGAGAAGGAGCAGGCAGAGAAGGAGGAGGCCGATCAGGAGCAGGCGGAGAAGGAGGAGGCCGATCAGGAGCAGGCAGAGAACCAAGTATGAGCCTTCTACCTTAAAAAGTAACCGTTTTTTTAGAGTGTTTCTGAGTTATTTACGAGTATTTTCTGATTATTTTCGACCCACAGTACATAAGTCCCAGTATATACGTATATTCTTACACATAAGTAATTATAAAGTATGGATATATCTCCCTTTCACAATTTCACTCGCCAATATTCCAATATTTCCATTATCATTATATTCTGTCCTAATTGTTAAAAGAAAGAATAGATAGAGAGATGAGAAAGGAAGACAGAGGAGAGAGAGAGAGAGAGGGAGAGAAAGGGAGAGAGAGAGAGAGTGAAAGGGAGAGTTGATTAGGTGAACGCAGCATTCTTGCGTTTTCCTTTGTACGCATCCGATTGCACCCAAGTCTGCAGCATGAAATGATTGACACGACTGAGATGCGCACCCAATCTCGTTTCCGGAATGTGATCACACTACCCGCGCGCATATAAATAAGTAGTGGCGGCGGGCGTCAAATATGCAAATTCGCTATGAGATTCGTCGTCGTCGTTGTGCTACTCGCTAGCCAGTCGGTGATCTTGGCATGTATGCACCAAATCCGACAGTGTTGTGATGAAGGCGCCAGCCAACGAGCCAGCCAACGAGCCAGCCCCGCCCACGACTCGTCGTGAGTTCCATGTAGCTGTGCGCGGCCACAGTGGGTGGGCAAATCAGTTGCCGCCAGTTCAAGTGTTTATCCGGAATCGTTATAGCTGAATATGACAATCACAATCACAATTATATTATAGGAAGCATACAGTGGGCCAAGATCTTATGGGTTAACGCCGGGGAAAGACAGTTGGGCAGACGAGGTTAGTGGCGGAAGACGATTCTTGATCGATAATTCTCCGATACTTGATCGATATTCTTTCCATAGACCATTAGAGTACCATTGTTGATGTGACAGCCGCCAGTAGAGAGCGCAATAGTAAGAGAGTGCGAGGCGGCTAGAAATCGATAGACATCGAGATCACGCGAATAAACTCAAATTCGACGTTTCGCGCGCAATTTTCAAATGTGGGATGGACTCGCGGAGTGGTGGCGGAACTAAATATTCCCTGAACTGTATACACAGGATACACACCTCTAACGCAGCAAACGCCAACAATCAAACATCCAAATACACAGCCTTGATTGAAATGATTGCAGCGTGTGGATCGTGCACGAAAGAGTCTCTTCCGATCTTCGACGCCACCCAGTACCAGGGTACTAAAACACTATTTAGCCCCACGGATGTGATAATGGTGAGTATATTCCTCCTCCTCCTCCCCCACCTCCTCCTCCACTCACAATAATCACAACACTTTAAGGCACACTGGCGACTTGTTTCTGCCACAACCTGCCACAACTTCTCATTTTCACACGAACAAAACGTTTGGCGGTGACAGGAATCGAACCCGCGAAGATTAGGGCCATAACGCAGCGCACATCCACTGAGCCATGAAGCAAGTGGCAAGAGGTTGTTCATCTGCGCTTATGTCTCCGAACTCAGTTTTTGCAGTGAAGCGTTGGCGGGAAATTCGAATTTTGAGCTGCATTCTTGGCAGTGGCAGAATCGAAAGTAACGCAAAATCGTTGTTTTTTTCGCAAAACTGCTAATGTGTTAGGTTAATATGATTTATAATAATGCTCCGAGTCGAAAATAAGTCGCCACTGTTCCTTTAAACAGGCTCCGACGAGGCTAGAACATATCATATTATTCACCCCCTAGTCGCATTTGATCTACCCTCCAGTCGTGAGGAGACCCAAACGCACGCATTCAAACGATAATATTGATTCTGTTCTCGTAAGTACTGATGGGTATATGGCCAATGAAGAGTTAAGAAGGGTGACAGACTCGGGCTGAGCGGCCTCCGCGGCTTTTCCGCGGTTCGCCTTCTGCACAACAGTCATTGTGTTATCGAAAAGAGCGTGTATCGTGTTTTCAGTCGACAGCGGACGGGTGCTTGAAGCGCACGTTCACATGCGACGTCCCCCCCCGCTTCTAACCGATTCGGGCTCTCCTTTGTGAGTCGCCTCCCCCGCTCATTCACATTCTCTTCTCTTGCAGAAGGTCGGTCTAGTAGACGAAAACGATGAAACATCGCACGTGTGGTCTGACGTACCGCCGAAGGTTCGTTCTTTCGTTCTTCGTGTTTCATCACTTTTGAACACAAAGACTTACCGGCGGATGCAGAAACTCAGTTTGGAGTTTGGAGGCGACTTTAGAAATATCACGATCTTTTCCACAGGGGCCCGTCTCGGCGGATGTGGTGTGCGACTCGACTGGACGCTGGTCGGATCCCGAGGCCGGAAATTGGCCAGGAACCAACACCGAAACCATCTATCCCACCATAGTCGTCTGCCAGAAGTTCTTTTGATGCAGGCGATCCGTTGCTTTTCCTTTCAAGCCTCCGCTGAATTGAATACAATCTATTACATATAGTTCACACTGTGCCACAGACATAAATATGATGAAAATTAAAACAAACAAAAAAATTCATCCAACAAATCTGCTTTTTTGCCTAACGTTGTAATCCATTTCAATCTCAAGATTCCCCAAGTTGGGTATGTTTGTTCTCTCTCAACATTCGCCTTCAACATTTTCATGCGAAAGTTGAGTGATAATAAATCTTTTGTCAAGTACATTAAAAATCGAATCAAAACTTTTATTTTCTATACTTGCGTAAAGAGATGCAGATGAACTTTGTCTTATCCCAATGCAACAAAAGCACATACATAAAACCCATAAAACGTTTACAATTACTAACACAAACCTGCACCTCTCTCTCCTCTCTTTCTCTCTCTCTTCTCTCTCCTATTTCTTACTTGATCCGTACTATCTGTTCATTTGTATATCGTTGTGACGTTGTGTGCACTGGTTAGTATCAACAGAATATTTCAGAATGCGCAGGTTTGTGTTAGTATTTGTAAACGTTTCATGTATGTGCTTTTGTTGCACTGGGATAAGACAAAAAAAGTTCATCTCTTTACGCAAGTACTTTTAAAAGAAAATATATGTCTTTTTGTTGAACTTCATAGAAATTTTTAATATGTGCTGAATTATTACTATTCATCTGGATTATATCAAAAACTAATAAATCTCTCTCTTTCTGGTCTTTCTCTCCATCAGTTTTTTCTCCCTCCTTTAATTCTCTCTTTCTCTCCTTGTCTTCTCTCTCTTTCACTGTTCCTTTTCTCTCTTTCACTATTTCTCTCTCTCTCTCTGTCTCTCTCTGTCTCTATATCTCTTTCTTCTCTTCTCTATCTATCTCGGCCCTTCTCTCTTCTTACTCTCATGTACCACAGATCACACGTTACATTTCGGATCGCCCTTACGTTTCACAAAACGTTTTCCCCCCACATATTTTATACTACCAGTCGGAGTCGCGCGTACTGCGCTCTTCCTCCTGGTTATAGTTGGTGGACCCAAAACAATGCAAACCCGGCGTGCATTAGACGCTGGCGGCGGCGGGGCGATCTACATCAGCTACACTCAAAGTGCAAGTAGGGAAGAGTAGTGACTGGAAGGATGAACACGCAGAAAACGCGCGAGAGCACGCTTTCGGCAGAGAGTCAGAGTGACTGGAAACGACACCCACCCACCCACCCACCCACACGCTGGCCTCTCGCCTCATGGGTGCGCGAGATCGCTCATAACTTCTTTCGGAAAAAAGATACAAAGATGCCGCCGACCAGTGATCAGGCCCACGGAACGGTGCAAATCTAACTAACATGATTTGGATGAGTCCACATTGTTGCTAACATGCCCTTTGGATATCACTTCTTGAAAATTCTGGCGCGAGCCCTATACTAAGCCAAAAGAGAGGGCGCTGCGCGCCCTCTCTAATTCGGAATCGCAAACATGATTATGACACGTACTAAACGAAATCATTCATAAGAACCTGATTCGGAAGAAAGGTACATAATACATGAATATTACGAATATTAGCGTGGCTTGGTGCTTGGAGGCGTACTGTGCGACGAGTGATAGTCTTTGTGCCGCGTCGAACCGGCGGCCGTCCCCAGTGCCTTCAGCACCGGCCGACCCGAGTCCCCATCCTACAAGCAAAGACATGGCAGACAGAACACACAGCACACTCACCTCTCTTTCTCTTTCCGCCATCCAGCTTCCTGCGTCATCGAACTGAAACGAGAAGATGAGAGAGAGAGAGAGGGGAGGGAGAGGTGGGGGGGGGGGGATGTACGTTGATGCGGGTGTACTCGGCCAAGACGGGCACCGCGTCGCACCGCAGCGCACGCCTCTTGCAGCCGCTCCCCGCATCGTCCTACAACAGTTGGTGTGAGGGTGCGAGAGTGGACGGGCGGCAGGCTCACAGTGATCACGTCGCTGGTGAACGATTTATGTATGCCGAGAGCTGCTCGGGCACCCGCAGCTGCTCCTCGGTGCACAACGCGCACCCTCAAACCGACACATCAACCACATGCATTCGCCGACTCTTTTCCGACTGTCGCTCAATAGATGCACTCACGATCGGTGGCTGGTCCGGGGTCGACGGGTGCTGGGTGGACAGGGTGAGGTGGGGGGCACAACAGAGGGAGGGGCAGAGGAGGGGCAGGAGGAACACAACGAGACGGTGCATGGCCGACGAGCATAGCGGGAACACTCTCTCTCTCTCTCTCTCTCTCTCTCTCTCTCTCTCTCTAATCTTCTCGTTTCAGCTTATACATGTAGGCACGGCCAGGCCAGCTACCGGAAAGCAGTCTCCCGCAGTCTCCCGCTGATTGCAATGTCATACATCAATCTAGATTCTCTCGAGACTGCGATAACGGACCATCCCAGCAGGGATATTTTGGTCTTTGCGAAAAGAACAATGCCATACGTGTTGTTCTTAAAGATACAGTGGCCTATTTCTGACGATTTTCAATCATTTATGTATCACGAAACGGTTATTCAAATACAAGTTGAACGAAAGTTCTACGTGCGCGCGGTGATCAGAAACGATCAGTAGACCGCCTATGAACGCATATTTTCGACTTCCCGCCACTCTGCGCTCTTTTCTGTTCACGGTCGCAAGTCTAATCTAATAAACTTCTAATAAATCTAATAAACGAGCATGGCGGCAAGGCGGCTTATATAGGCCGGCTACCGGAAAGCAGTCTCGGTCTCCGGATGATTGCTATATCAGATATCAATCTCGATCCTCTCGACACTGCGATGAGAGAGAGAGAGGGAGAGAGAGAGTATGTGTGCGAATGCTTGTAGTGAGTGACTAACGACTCAACTCGCCTTTTTGCACCGATACCGCAGTGATGTCTGTAAGTAACACTTCCGACTAACAAAAAAGATTTGTGTCCATGTCGTCCAATTTTGGCCAAATTCGGTCGCAGGGGGCCGTTCGACTGGTCACCACTGTATCATGTTTCATGTTTCCATCCCAACCAAAGGGACAGATCGAAGCAAAGTAACACCAAGTTCCATGACCTCATCCCTCACAGTTCCCACCATCAAAAACACAGATCGCAAGTCTAATCTAATAAACTTTATCAACATGAGATGTTAAACTGGAACAATAGATAGGTAGATGCGATACCAACATACTATCCAAAGTAATCACTTGCCAAAACACTTGAAACACAAGACAACACAACAAACTCCCTCACCGATCAAAGTATCTGTTTTTACACGTTTTCATTAGTTTCCGTTTTCTCAACAAGATGGGGGAAGCATACGTCTAATACTCAAAACGCACTGGATCGATAAATAAATAGTAACTAAATCAACAACAGAGAACAGGGGCAAGTGGACGAATAGGGATTGGGATTTGGCCGACTCGCCACGCGCTCTGTCGCTCCCCTCCCTCCCCTCACACTGCTCCTCCTCCTCCTTCTCCCTTCTACTGCTGCTGGTTCGGATCGTACGTCGGCGAACTCGGGCTGTACGTCGGCGACGACGGAGAGTACTAAAACACACAGCGTATGATAACGTAATTCAAACTACAGTAACCCATATCCACGCCACCGTACCTGGGGAGAGCTCGGCGAGTACTGCGGCGAGCTGGGACTGTACTGCGGGCTCGACGGCGAATACTGAAAACAGAACAAATGAAACAATGCAAGCATCATCCGACAAATACAAGAATCCATCCCTCCATTCCTCCTCCTTCCCTCTCCCACCCCTCCACTCACCGCAGGCGATCCCGACCCTCCAGCAGTCGGCGAACTCGGACTGTACTGCGGAGACGACGGAGAGTACTGCAAACCAAAGGGAATCATACCGTCTCCCGTCTCCAAGGTAACGTATACCACATCCCACGACCACCGTACCTGCGGGCTGCTCGGAGTGTAGATGGGCGAGCTGGGGCTGTACTGCGGAGAGCTGGGCGAGTACTGAAAACAACAATCATTCAACCAGCAAATAGACTGAACCCCTCCCATACTACATCTCTCTCTCTCTCTCTCTCTCTCTCTCTCTCTCTCTCTACCCTCTCCCCTCCACCCACCGCCGGACTTCCGGACCCTCCGGCCGAGGGGGAGCTGGGCGAGTACTGGGGACTCGACGGGCTGTACTGCGGGCTGCTCGGAGAGTACTGCGGCGAAGTCGGCGAGTACGTCGGAGACGTCGGAGAGTACCTGAACATACAAGTATTACCATACAACTAACAACCTACAGTACACCAAATTCATTCTACCGTATCCCAGACTCACCTCGGCGATGCGGGCGAGTACGTCGGACTCGTGGGACTGTACGTGGGCGAAGTCGGCGAGTACGTGGGAGAGGTGGGACTGATATAACAAGGGTAAATAATGAATCAATCGATGAATCAATACCACCCAATCAATATCCCTCACTCACCTGTACGTCGGACTGGTGGGACTGTAGGTGGGAGAGGTCGGCGAGTACGTCGGGCTGGTCGGAGAGTATCTGAAACAATACGTTTCAACCATCTTATATGTACCCTACACATTTACATCATCTCTAATGTACTACTTGATCAATCTCCAAACCATACGTTTCACTGAACTCATATATCCCCAAACGCCACATAAACAAACAATCATCCATGCCGGACTCTTCCACAGACCCATTCAACCCTAACCCCCACCCCCTCACCCCCACTCACCTCGGACTGCTGGGCGAGTATCCGGGAGACGTGGGCGAGTACGAGGGACTCGTGGGGCTGTAGCTCGGAGAGGTCGGACTGTACGACGGACTCGTCGGAGAATACGACGGAGACGTGGGCGAGTACGACGGAGACGTCGGCGAATAGCCTAAACAAGGCAATCAAGATCGGTCAAACTGCAAACTACACGGTCTCCAACTCACTGGGACTCGTGGGGCTGTAGCTGGGACTAGTGGGCGAGTAGCTGGGCGACGTGGGACTGTACCCCGCCGGCGATGTGGGCGAGTACGTGTTGTTGTAGGGGCTGGTGGGACTGGTGGGCGAGTAGCCGGGGCTCATCAGCCTCTCGTATCCACTGCGAGGGGTGGCCGAGGGGGACATGGCACCCAGCGGGTCTCCGGGAGAGCCGGGCGACCACGAGTCGCTGTAGGCGGGCGAGAAGCCGCTCTCCGAGTGACCGGAAGGAGAGAAGCCGGACGGGGTCATGCCCGCCGCCGCCGGCGACCACGCGGCGCCCCCGTAGCCCGGAGTCGTGCCCGCGTTCCACGGAGTCGCCGACGGGGACATGGCAGAACTGCAAGAGGAACAGGTAAGCCATCAAGCATGCCTAGTCAGCCCACCTGGCGGGGCTCTGCGCTCCTCCAAACATGCCGCCTCCTCCAAAGAGTCCTCCGGCAGCCAAGTTGGTGGGGATCTCCATGCCGTGCTTGCACTTCTCCGCGTCCAGCACCAGGTCGAAGCAGCCCGTGCCCGACTTGGCCAGCTGACCCAGCATAATGTTCTCCGACACTCCTGCAATCATGACGTCATCGAGTAAACAACAACAACAGCCCGGACTCACCCTTGACAGGGTCGACCTCGGCGTGCGCGGCAGCCTCCATCAGAATGTCGACAGTCTCCTCGAACGAGCAGCGCATCAGAGCGCCCACCTGAAAGCAATCAATCGATATAATCAATATCCATATAATCAATCAATCAATCAATCAATCATTTATCCAGAATCGCTATATCCTGACTATACAACAAAGTGCATACGGTACACCACAATATTATTTCTTCCTCTCTCGCATCGCGCGGTCGGGTCGAAATGATCTTCCCCCAGTACCCTTGAGCAAGGCGGGGAATAGCTCATGAGAACGCTGTCTTCCTAGCCCGCGGAGTTACTATTGTGGATTATAATGGAAGAAAAGGAACACCCGGAGCTCCGCCATCTTTTATAATGGTATCTAATTCTAATGGATTATGGAAAGGAAATCGACTGATTATCGATCTAATATCGACTTTCGACCTTCGACCCTACCATCCCCGTTGCTAAACTGTGTTTCTCCCAGCGCTTAGCCCTTGTGGTGTACCGTATCCATATAATACCCCAAGTCTACGAACCTCCTGCCTGTTGATTCCGTGGCGAGTGATGGCCATGAGATGTCCCTTGGCCGTCATCACATCGCAGAGAAGCGCCAGATGGCGGTAGTTCACATAAGAACCGTCGAACGAGATGACCTGCAAGGGAAAGTTACTCTCCATGTCAACCCAAGACTCCTCCCCTCTACGCCCCGCCCACTACTCACCTGGTGCATTTCCTTCTCGATCGACTTGCGCACGGCCTCAATGCCGAGAATCTCAAAGATCTCGCAGATGTCGTTGGAGGTGGTGCGGATAGTGTCCACGTTGCGCTCCGAAAGCACCTGCAAGATAAGCCCGTCCATATCTCGATTGTGAGAAACATAGCACCCTCTCCTCTCGCATACCTTGAGCAGCGCCGTTCCGTCAGTCTCGAGCAGCCACTGCTCGATCGCCTTGAACGAGCCGTCCGGAGTGATCACTATCTTCTTCTTGTCGTCCGTCGTCGGCTTGTGCATGTACACCTTCGAAATCGCCTCGATTCCCTGAAACGACAAGATAATGAGAGGGTGGAGGGTCAGACAGCGAGAGGAACTGCACCTGTAGGGTGAGGTCGGAGAGCATGTTGGACTCGATGCATCGCAGGAACACGTCGTCCTCCATCTTGTCGATCTGCTCCTCGTCTCCCTTGTCGTTGTCCTGGTTGGTGATGCGCAGTCGGAACACCAGCTTGTCCGCGTTGTCGTCCGTGTAGATCACGTTCAGGTCGTCTCCGAATCCCTGGTGGATGCGCTCGGCAATCTGCTCCATCGTCAGCTTCTTGTCCGTCATGCTGAAACGACAACGGTCAGAGAGTGATCAGGACTGGACTCCCGTGTCTCTCTACTCTCCACGCACCGCTTGCGATCGAGCTCCATCCTGAGCAGCCACGGACTGGCGCGGCTCGGGTCAAAGTCCGGCATCTCGTAGAAGATCGACACCCACCTGCAACACACATCAATAAACATTAGCCACGCCCCTTCAAGCCCCGCCCGACCACTCACTCCTCGTCCTCGGCGATGCACGTGTTCTTGGGGTCGGGGTCGTAGTAGATGGCCGTGTTGGCCGTCACCTTCTTGAGCGTCGTGTGCTCCAGCTTGCACAGCACGTCCTTGGCCTTCTCCGCGTCCCTGCAAACACATTTCTCATATGCGCTCTCTCTCCCTCCCTCTCTCTCTCTCTCTCTCTCTTGTCTTCACCCTCCCCCTTGCCACTCACTTGGCGGCGGCTCCCTCGAGGAACACAGTGAGCGACGGTGTCTTGGGCTGCTTGGACACGTTGATGATCTCCTTCAGACGGGGCACTCCCAGCGTCACGTTCTTCGCAGACACTGAAAACAGGCAAAATGGTACATTGCACAAAATACGTTTCGCCAACCAAATACATTCCATCGCATATCATACCCCTAACATAGGAAGAAACTTCATAAAACCACAATCTCACATAAAACCCATTGTTTTGGGAAACGCACCTCCGGCAAAGTGGAAGGTGTTGAGTGTCATCTGTGTGGCGGGCTCTCCGAGCGACTGCGCCGCCAGAGGGCCGACCATCTCACCCGGCTGGGCGATAGCCTGCTGGAACCGAGTCTCCACCTCGCCTGAAAAAAAAACATACATGACAGTCAATATGGATATGGGTTCAATGATAAGGCAACCGAGTCTCCCTTCCCCTTCCCCCGAAACATCTAAAGAGTACTAGTTGAAATGAACGGTGAACAGAGTCTCCTTTCTCTTTCCCTCCCTGACCACTCCAAAACATCTTACAATCACTACTATTCCAAGTGAACCCACAATAGTATCCCTGTCCCCCGACCGCCTGACCCCTCCGAAACATCAAACAATCAGTAAGCTCAAATCAACGGTGAACAGTCTCGCCCTGACCGCCTGACCACTCCGAAACATCAAACGAGTACTAGTACTAGTTCAGATGTCCAGGCCACAGAGTCTCCCTTGCCCGACCCCTTCCCACCCACCGAGCAGCCACTCGAACGCCTCGCTGTTCAGCTTGTAGTGCTCCGCCATCTTCTTCGAGCACAGCGTCGAACGGACCTGCAGGGTGGAAGTGATCAGAATCAAAATCAAAAGTTTTGTCCAGGATCTCTATACACAATCCAATGATGAGGTTCGCTATGGTCCTGAGAGGGATCATCGGAAATGGAGCAACCCATGTGAAAAACGGTTCACCCAACAATAAACTCTGATCACATCTTTGTCATTCCAATTTTCCAGACCTGACACCTTCTGAGTGACTCTAAAACCACCAGACCATAAAAAATACGATTCACCAACAATATACCCATGATCACATCTTTTGCAACTCCAATCCCGTGTCTTCTGTGTGAAACTAAAACCACCAGACCATCAAAAATACGATTCGGCGACATTTCATCCTAATTGAAACTCTTTTAGAGCAATATCGAAGTAGCAACATCAATCATCTTCCCACCCACCAGAATGTTCATGAGGAGCGTGGCGTTGTACTGCGCCTGCTTCGAGATGCGATCCTCGCCGCCCACAATGATGAGCTTCTTGGCCATGTCGCGCACGCCCTCAATCACACGCAGAGGGTGCAGGTCCGTAGGCTTTCTGAATCGACGGGGTTAGAGGCAAGGGATACACAAGGGACCCGCCTGGTCTCGACGTGGAAGATCTTCTGCGCGTTCCAGATGAGGCGCTGCAGGTTGCAGGGCAGCACAATCTTGGCGTCTCCCTTGGGGAAGATCTTGCGCAGCAGCCGGCGGTCTTCCTCCAGCTGCGCCCACTCGCACTCCACCTCCTTCAAGGCGTCCGGGTTGCTCTGCAGGTCCCGGATCACCTCCTCCGTGTACATCTTCTTCAGCGCCTTCGTGTCAGTGATGTCGAGCTGAAAAAGGAGAAAGGGTCAGCAAACACAATCATGGCAGTCAGTCTGTATACCGTATACAAAATAAGTAAGTGTCCAAACCTTAAAACAACACAATTATGACAGTCCCGCAACTCTCTATCCAGTCCCATCTCCTTCCCACACCCACCTTGAAGTCCCTCTTGAAGAGTGCGTTGTTGGGCTTCATGCTGGGCATGCTCTGGTTCTCCACCCACATTCCGTCCAGTCCGTCCTCTCCGTAGCGCAGCTGGATCAGCTGCGCCAGCGAGTTCCTCACCGTGCCGTCGTAGTTCACCATCACAGACTCCATCGCCTTGATCAGACGACGCTGGATGTAGCCAGTCTCGGCAGTCTGAAACAGCCACGTCAACAGCTCCAGTTTCCACTTCTACCACTACACCCCCCCCTCTCTCTCTCTTTCTCTCTCTCTCTCTCTCTACCCTGCCCTGCCCACCTTGACGGCAGTATCGATGAGACCCTCGCGTCCTCCCATCGCGTGGAAGAAGAACTCGGCGGGCGTCAGACCGGCCAGGTACGAGTTCTCCACGAATCTGGACAACATACAGTTGGATCGTTGGTATAAATACTGTCAATTTCGAAATAATGAAAAATATGTTTCACACCACCAATAGATTATCATATCGCAAAACCAGAACAATGTGGACTTAGGTAATTACACAACCCAATCAAACCCACAACCACCTGCAATATCACTCCTTCGTTGATATGAACATTTTCAAATTCGAAATAATGAAAAATATGTTTCACACCACTAATAGTTTGGCATATCGCAAAACCACATCAATCTCACTTTAGGTAATTACACAACCGAACCAACCGACCAAAACCACCTCTCATCTCAAATTGAAATCATGACAAATATGTTTCACACCACCTATAGATGTCAGATCGCAAAATCACATCAATCTGTTCTTAGGTAAATACACAAGCCAATCAACAACAACGACTCACCCCTTACTCTCCGGTCCGTAGTCGTCCTTGATAAAGTGGGGGAGGGAGCGGTGGCGGAAGCCGAACGGGATACGCTTGCCCTCCACGTTCTGCTGGCCCACACAAGCAATAACCTAAACACGAGTAAATACTAGTAACTATCACTGCTCTCACTCACCTGCGAGATGTTGATCTTGGATCCCTTCGATCCCGACACGACCATACTCTTGAAGTTGTTGAACTCGGAGAGCGACTTCTGCGCAGACGATCCAGTCCGGTCACGGGCGTCGTTGAGGATGCTGCGAGGGGATAATCAACACACCCATTCCTCCTCCTCACATGACTACACCGCTAATGGTGATAGAAAAGGGCTAATAGAAACGCCGCCCCGCATACTCACCGGTTCACCTTGTTCTCGAACGTCTGTCGCAGCGAGTTTCCGGGCATCGCCTCCAGCTCGTCGTTGTGTGCCTGCTCGATCACAGCCACCACATCCTGCTTCGCCTTCCGGATCGTCTCCTGGATGTCCCTGTACGTCTCCTGATCGGCGATAGTATCTCCTGAAATGAGTACACGCATGAAACAATGTAATGTCTAAGAAAAAATCGATAAGCCACGCACCGATTCCGATCGTGTGTCCCTCAGTGATGAGCCACTGGTTCACCACTGTCTGGATGTGCGAGTAGAAGCGGGCAGCAATCTGAAACAACACAAAAAAAATAATTTCCCACTAACATACGTTTCACGTGTACTATTCAATGCGACACATCGCAAGTATAACCAATGTGCGAGTGTGACCTCAAGAATTTCTAGATTCAGGAAAAGAACTAAACCCGTAACAAATACGTTTCAATATAATTTTCAAAAAACTCATGTTCGTAACCATACAACGACGCTCAATCATTATAAAAGCATCATAAACCCAGATTTTAGCCAGAACCCAGAATCCTCCCTCACCTCGTGTCCCAGCTCCAATGCGACGACGTGGATGAGGTTACCGGCCGACTTGCCCACCGTCTTGGCACAGATGATGCCCGACAGCAGCTCGCCGTGCTCGATCAGCACCTACAACCAGGGGCACGAGTGATCGGTAACGGTCCAAAAGAAAAAAAGCAGTCATCCAGACTCATCGTGACCACACAGAAGCAGCGGTACGAAACATCCGGAGTATCTCCCGCGCCCACCTTGGTGTCTCCGGGCGTGATCCACTTGTACGGGCCAGTGTCCTCCTCGTCCGGGTGCGTCGAGTGCGTGCGCAGCACGTTCACGTTGCCTGCAACACAACACACGCATAGTTAAAATTGTCAAAGATCACCAATCGTACCCAAAAATATACGATAAATGGCCAGAATTCACGTTTCCCGCAAAATATACGCTACATGGTTCAGGTATAACCACAGCGTAAAATGGCCAAATAATACACGATGGTAGAAATCGGAAGTTTCCAATTTTAACCCGAACTGACCGGGAATAATGAGCGTGAACAGCTGCTTGCCGGTCCAAAGCGGCTTGGGCTTGAGGATCGCGGGCTGGGGGATCTTGCCGTCCCACACCGGAAGGGCCATCAGCAGGTCCATCAGACGGGGCTGCAAAGGGGCAACACTCTCTCTCCCCTCCCCTCCTTCCTCTCACTCACTAGGTCAATGAACACGTCCCTCTTGGTCATGTATCGGACGGCGCAGAGCGTGTCCTGCACGATACCCATCACAGGCTTGTTCGCCTGCGGGGTGATCAGCTGCCTGCAACGCAGACGCGTACAAGTAGTCTGAGAATAAGTCAAAGAATAACTCTCCCGCCACTCACCTGGGCACAATGGCAATCTCCTCAATCTCGGCGCGCGTCTCGAGCGACTGCGGCAAGTGCAGGTTCATCTCGTCTCCGTCAAAGTCGGCGTTGTACGGCGTCGTCACAGACAGGTTCATGCGGAACGTCGACCACGGCAGAATCTGAAGCGAGCAACACACATGAAACACCGAAGGTGGAATAGTTCCACCGAGTGTGTTTATTAATCGTCTTTCATGGGAAAAAACTTTTTCACAAATTATAAACTTCACCACACACGCATTCAGACAAGCACTTGCACAATACGGATATCAAAAGGATTCCAAACAGCCCCTTCCTTCCTTCCTTCCCTCCCACCTTGACCCTGTGTCCCATCATGGACATCTTGTGGAGAGTGGGCTGGCGGTTGAAGACGATGATGTCGCCGTCACGCATGTGTCGCTCCACCCTGCAAACACACACCGTCAATCCTCCAACACCCCCTCTAGCCACCCTATAATCACAAATTGACCCAACCCACCTGTATCCTGGCTGTAGATGGAGGTCGGCGGCCCTCGGATGGTACCGCAGATCCACGCGTGCCCCATTCTCGCGGATAATGTACTTGGCGCCCGGGTACTGCGCGTCGCCCCTGTTCACCAGCTCCTGCATCCTGAAACACAACACTTACTGAACCAAACAAACAAATCCCATGAAAAATCAGTTTCTTTCAAAATACTATACACACGAAATCGCTAAACACCAATCCATGTCCGATCACTATCCAAAAACTGCAAATGAGAAACGCACTTGTCAATGTTGAAGGGTGTGACAATCTCGGGGAAGGTGAGGTTCTGGGCGATAGTGCGGGGCACTCCGACAGTGTCGAGCGGCAGGTTCGGGTCGGGGGTGATGACGGTACGCGCAGAGAAGTCGACACGCTTGCCTGCACAAGGGGGGGGGGGGGGTGAGTACACGAGCACCACCAATCACCACGACGCACCCATCAAGTTGCCGCGAATCCTGCCCTCCTTGCCCTTGAGGCGCTGCGCAATCGACTTGAGCGGACGACCGCCCTTCTGCGTCGCCTGCAAACACAATAGTGATTAAAAACTAACAAGTGACAAACCAGCCAATGGTGAAAAAAATACTTACAGTGGGCAGTCCGGGAGACATTAAAAAACAAACTAACAAGTGACAAACAAACAAATGATAAACAATAGATAAGATACTGACCGTAGGCAGTCCGGGGATGCAGTTGTTGGTGAGGGTGGCGACGTGGTACTGCAGCAGCTTCACGTCATCAGACAGCACGTGCGCCGCCGCTCCGTTCGACTCGTTCCTGCGATCCAAAAGTTACACATGGAAAATACGTTACAGTCATGATAAAACGCCAAGACAATTTACGTTCTATCAATGACATATGCGCTAAGACTGCCATAACAACCACTAAAAAGCCAACCGCACTTCTTGAGCTGTATATTTGTCTTGACAATGTCGGATAGCTTGTGGGTGAGATCGTCCTGGTTCCTGGCCGATCCGAATGTGACGACGGCGGGGCGAACACACAGCGGCGGCACCGGCAGCACGGTGCAGATCAGCCAATCGGGACGCGCGAAACGAGGGTCCAGGCCTGAAGTCATAGTTATTGGAAAGCAAGTACAAGTTGGAAGGAAAAGTGAAAAGTAATAACAACTGACCGATGAGTAGGCAGTCCTCGTCCGAGATCTCCTTGAACACCTCGAGCACCTTCTCGGCGGTGACGATGATCTTGCGCTCCTGCGTGTCCTCGTTCACGCGGTTCGCCTTCCACTCGGCGTTCAGATCGATTCCGACGCGGCGGTACGTGGGCTGGTAGCGGCCGCATCCGCCCTGCTTCACCTCCTTCTCCGCACCCGCCTCCTCCGCCTCCTGACAACAAAGATTCACATCGTCACACCGCATTTATGGTAATAATAAAAATCAAACATAATTAAAATATAACTGACAACAAGTTGAGCAACGCACCTCGGGGTTCTGGTTCTCGGCCTCGTTGCCGCCCTCGCAGCACGACTTCGACTTGCAGATGTCGTAGATGAGCGCGAGGCGGCGGCGCGGGTTGGTCTAAAACAACAAAATTACAATTTACAATTAAAAGTATACAAATAATAATAATAATAAACTCACAGCCGTCTTCTTGAGTACGTCCTTGATGCGCTGGCTGTCCTTGTCGAGAAGGAGACGACTGCAGTAGAAGCACACACAGCGCAGCAGCTGAAATGAAGGAATTCGAACATGAAAGTCACGTGTCTCTTCTGTTCACATGCATCTTATCAGCGCAACGTGATCCGGTGTTCTCACAGACAAACGGAACAGGTTTCAGGATTTCATCACACAATCAATAACAGACAAGTACACGTAGAAGCTCAAAATGCAAGGACAAGACGAAGCCACCAACAAACATATAGACTAAACATTATATTTAACATGTATTATTTTAAATCAAAAATATAAGTAGAGCCTACCTTGAGCGTCTTGTTGAGGAAGCCGATGTGGAATACGGGCTTGGCGAGTTCCATGTGCGCAAAGTGTCCCGGGCAGTCAGAGAGGTTGCCTGAAAACGTACAGTAAAGTGGAACACAATGGAAAACATTAACAGCATCATAAACAGTGAACTGACCGGCACAGGTCATGCAGCGGCCTCTTCTGTCGATGACTCCCTGTCGGGGGTCCATCAAACCGCCCAGCTTCGGCTTGCCGTTCTCGTAGACCTCGGGGAACTCAATGTGACCCACGCTCATGCGCTTCTGCAATGATAGGTAAGCAATTGATAGGAAACCTAAATAAGGAAAGCTCACGATTTCATCGGGCGAAAGGACGCCGAACTGCACCCTCTTGACGTCGCGGAGGGGCGCGCGAAAGTCAATGCCGACCAGCGCCATGCTGAAACAACAATTATATACTGATACCAACGAATATAACAAAATGAAAAGCAAACTCACACTGTGTATGTGTGGTTGAGCTCCTTTCGCAATCAAATAAAGAAAAGTACGGATCACAAACGTTGGTCTGAAACGAGAAACTTATTCCGGACGAAAGACACAAAGGTGTGTGGCGCGTCGAGCGAGAAAACGGAAGGTAAACTACAAAACAAAGAACAACAAAACAAAATTCACAACAAAAAACACAACACGAGTGGGAAGTGAACCGCGCAACCGCAACGCAACCGCAACGCGCCGTTGAAAGCGTGCACATTTGCGAATGGGCGGGGTTTAGTGCTTGCCTCATCGTTTGCTTCACAATCCCTTGGATTGGGAACCATTAGGGGGGAGAATATTCATATATCCCCCATCCTACTCTCACGATAGGCATACACACATACACTATAGAGAAACCGGAAGTTATTGATTTACTTAGACAGTACGATTTTTTGTGTTAGGGAGAAATCTGTCAGGGGCTGGCCTCCGATACTTGATCGACATCAACGGACAATGACTACAGCGTGCGGGTGGGGCGCGGGTGGGGCGCGGGTGGGATGCGGGTGGCTGACGACTAGTTGACGGCCCGCGTCCCACCTGCACCCCACCCGCAGCTCACCCGCGCCCCACCCGCACCCCACTCGCAGCTCACCCGCGCCTCACCCGCACCCCACCCGCAGAATTTCACTTAGATAGGCCCCGCCCCTTTTTTCAGATGATTTCCTCTACCGGTTAGCTTTGCTCTATTTTCTCGTTGCATTGATCAACAAATATTACTGTCAAATATTTATTCAGAAACAACAATCGCAAACAGTAACAATCACACATGGGCACAGGTAAATTGGAAAAACAGTCAAAGATGACATAGATAGAAGAAGGCGCGTCTCTGGGCCAGCGTCGGCAGCTTCATCGGCAGATCCAGCTTCTCCGCGATGAACTCGATCACATACAACGAGCGACGCCGTCGCCGACACTGCAACACAACATTCAAAATCATCGATAAGTCAACATCACGAATGTATCGATGTATCGGCCAGATTCATCTATTAACAATCACTTTAGCAATTTCTTAAGGTTAAACTGTTCCTTCCATTTCCACGATTCATCGTTCCTCCTCACTTCTCACCTCGAACTCCATGCGCTCCCTTCCAATCAGCATCTGCTCTTCGTTTGTATGCCCCTCTTGCCGTCGTACGCCGTACGAGCTGATAATTGTCGCGATCATCTCACTGTAAATTAGGGATAACAAGTCACACGACACGAACACTATTGAAACAATGCAAGCCACATGCCATACATGAAACCTATCAGATCGAGTCACATTTTAAGTGAAAAGCGTTCACTGACCGGTTGATCTTGAGCGGGCAGTGGTTGTGGGTTGTGCTGGACTCCCGGGAGTCGCTCGCGCCGCTCTGCCCCACCGCACATCCTCGAAGCGCCTACAACCACAACATTCAACACACAACAGCTATAGAAACACATACCGGCTAACTGACTAAAACTAATAATAAGGAATGTCGACAACAACATTAGTTAAAACCCCATAATATTTACATTCACAAAGTATGGAACACTGATTGTAATGATTTCCTTCCCTTCTCAAAACACAACGTTTAATCGAAACAATGATATATAGTCAACCTGAATGTGAAGCGCGCTTTCCGTACCTGTACTGCGGACAGCACTGCTTGGAGATGTCGTATCGGGGGCCTGGCCGCGCTTGATCACCACGTTCACACAGCGTGCGCTCGCCGCTCTTCTATCAGCATTGTGCCTGAAGATGCGTAATCTGTCAGTCCCGCGCTATCGATCACTGTAATCTCTTGAGATACCGCTCCCTCTAACGGGACCAATGACCCCGACCCCTGTCGTAAACGGCATGTGGTCCGTATCTTGTCTCTCATACGCATCAGTTATGTGGGCGCTCCGCTAGCGTGCGGCGGGCGCATCCGTGCAATAAAGCTTCGATCCCCCATCCTGGTCCCTTTGTAAGTGTGTGTGGAGCGGCCCACCACATACTTAACAAATCAATAACAATACATAATACAAGTGCTAACAAATAAGAACATAAACAAGCAAAACGAAACGGAAACGACAACAACAACTCTGCACAGGGCGGTGATACTACACGGCGGTCGGACGACGGCACTGCGGAGCGGGGGCGGAGCCTATGGCAAAGGGTGCACAATTGCACGTTAAAAATAGAATTGTGATGTAATTATGAATAATGCGGAAAAATAAATACGTTTTGTTTATAAATTGTGTTTGTGTTATGGATCGGTACTGCTTTATTTTTTTAATGACGCATAAACAATAATAAACACAAATATTAAAGAATCATGCCTCGACGGGTGGCCGGATCAAGCTTTATGGGCAGAAGGTAAGTCCTATATTATTGAAAACGTATTTTGCAATGAAACGTTCAGTGCACGGTCCGTGAAAGCGAACACTGGTTACGCACGAAACAAGGCCGCAAAGAAAGCTGCGCTGAAGGCGAAGAAGCAGGAAGAGCAGTCCGTAATCGGATGAATAGTCCGATCCTTCTCCTCCCCAATATAGACCGAAACTCACATGATGTGCATGAGTTTATTCTGCGGATTAGATGGCATATCTCGCAGTCGGCCCCGCGCACTCCCGCCAGCCCGTTATATAGGCGCGGCAGGGTGGGCGGAGCCTCCCACAACACACAATCCTACAAACGCATCTACACACACAACGTCCCCCCTCCTTACAAGATGAAAGCTCCGGCTCATCTAAGAACCGGGGTGGGGGAAGTGTGGGGGAGACGTCTCTCAACAATGTAATATCTAACGAAGGGTCTACACAACTATTCAAAAGTGAATCCGACTGCGCTATCTTTTTGTATCAGTCAATTTGTCAATTCGGGTCTTGGCTCGTGTTCTTGCTAGAGACACCATTGTATGCTACTTTGTCAGGAGGCCGTGTGGCTCTTCCTAGTACCCTGACATCTACTGTAAAATGGTGCGACACGGCTCACCAGAAGGGATTCTCTCCTAGTCGACGTGCAGTTGCCCTCGTGGTCGTCGAAATCCCGGCGACAGCAGGCGGCGGACTCCATAGCGGCTCCTTGGCGGCAGAGAATAAGTGGTATCGGCGGGTCAGCGGCGCTCCTTGGCTGCGGCAGACGTCGGTGTGGCCAGCCTGTCCCTCTTCCATTGAGGCGGCTCTCGGCTCATCACATTTCCAAGTCTATTGTAGACTATTGCTCGATCCACTGCCCGGACTCCTGTGTCCTTGGGCGGAGTTGCGTCAGCGGCTGTCCGGCCAGCTTTCGACTCCCTGAGAGAGTCTTCTCCAATTCATCACGCGCGGGCGCGAGCTGTCGCGTATTGGATGCGAGCAGCTGTCGTCTCCCTGCGCGACTGAGTATTGATGAATGTGAGGGTCGATGCGGTGATAGCGGGTTGCAGTGTTGTACTCGTGTCATCGATTTCAAATAGCAGCATCCAATGAAGCTATGTTGCCACGGCACGAGACGATTCGGGGACAGAAAGAAGGTCACCAGTCTCCTTTTCTGGATCGAAGGAAGCCTCGAGCGATGTTGGACTGCTGCGGCTGCGACGGCGGATCGAAGAGCGATGGAAGAACAGCTCGACGAGTCGACAGAAACGAATTCAGAATGCGGCAACAATGAAATATAGTCGGGAATATAGAATCCGTTGTCGCAGGGCCGATAGGAATATAAAGGGGAGAAGGAACTGATGGTGTAGCGGTAGCAATATACGGCGAAAGTTCATTTCGAGCCGGGACATCCACGTAATCGGATGAATAGTCCGATCCTTCTCCTCCCCAATATAGACCGAAACTCACATGATGTGCATGAGTTTATTCTGCGGATTAGATGGCATATCTCGTAGTCGGCCCCGCGCACTCCCGCCAGCCCGTTATATAGGCGCGGCAGGGTGGGCGGAGCCTCCCACAACACACAATCCTACAAACGCATCTACACACACAACGAGTCTCCCCCGAACGACAACCAGCAATTCTCCGATGGCGAGATGGAAATCGATCCTGGCATGGACATGGACCCTCTCCCTCAAGCCCCAGCACAACGAGGTGGAAATATTTATCATCAGTATGAATCAAACAAATTATTTAAACAGATGTGGAACGGCTTGTCCGCACGACGAGCCTTCCTCAACCACGGAGAGTATGCTCAGACCCGACGCCACCTCATCGCGAACAGGCTGTACGGCACAGACGTGGTTCGTCGCTGCCGCCTCTTCCTCTCCTCCCCGCATCGTCACTGTCGCCGGCAACAGCCTTCTCCATCCCTTTGCGCAGCGAGGTCGACCTGAACAAGTACTCAATGACATGGGTACAGGAGGATGCAGCATGTGACAACGACAACTATGATCCTTCTTTGGATATCCCTCTCTCCACTCCCCACCACTCACCTCGGTCAGACTGGGCTTCTGTGTTCGGAGACTTCTCCCTGGACGACGATCATGATGAAGATGAGGGAGCCGATACTGCGGCCTCTCCATCACTGCCCGCTCCACTACTCGCTCACGCCGCTCAACCAGCCCACAGCGCATCCCAGTCCCTCCCTCTCCTGAAAGGTCTGACTTTGTTTTCATTATATCATCCATTTCATCCTATTACAGACTCTGCGCGAATTTCGTCCCAGACTCTGCAGAAACTCATCATACCCGTAAGCTCATTCAGACACTGATATATTATATAATTCGTACATTACAGTCTGACAATGGACGGAACAAGATCATGTATCTTCGCAACGAAAACTACCACAAGGTCTATCCTCACATCGAAGTACCGTACCACAGATCTACCCGTCCATTCGACAAGGTGGACAACAAGACAGCAAGGTCAGTTTATATTTCTCCAAAATTAAAGTAAAATGTACCTTCAGTCGTTGGGTTGATGAGGGGCTGGACATCCTATTCGACATCTGGAACGTCGACAAGGCAGATGAAGACGCGGCCACCGACCGTCTGATTCACGCTCTTCTCAAGCGGAGACCTGAAACAGTGGAAAAGTTGAAGGGGGCATTTGGGACGATACAGCGCGTGGACCCAGGTTAGCATTAGTTATCCACATACATTCGATCAACAAAAGTTTTACTTGTAGATCAGCAAGTTGCGCTTTTCGTGAAGTACAACTTGTCCGACAGAGAAGCCGATGCGCAAGGATTTCGAGACTGTGATGCGCGTCCCTCCCCTCAGTATTTTCCACTCGAAGGCAGTCTACGTGGCCAAGAAACGGGAGATGTCACTTGGGGCCGAATACGAATCGGGCCGAGTGGTGATCGCTGAACAAGGTACGCTTACCAGTGGGTGACGGTAGACGGGATCGGGAAGAACGGTTATCGCTCCCGGGCACGGAGTAACCTGAAACAAAGATACAATTCAACTAAATACATTTTAGGCAGTACGGAGGAGCGCACTCTTCCGTGTACTCGAATCACGAACATCGGCGAAGTCGTCTCCAACTTGGCCAACATGCTCGATCTACAGATCGGAGGCGACTTTCCCAACGAGCTCATCGGCCGCGTCGGAGTCGACAGTGGGGGAGGGACTACCAAACTGTGCTTCAGCTTCGGAAATCTCAAGACCGATGTGAATAGCCATTTCAACTGGCAGATCCTATCCTCCTACGTAGGACTCGACGACTACCTCAACCTCCACTCCGCCTTCCCTACCACATGTGAGCAACTCAACGAGCTCAAGGAGATCAACTACAAGGGAACCTTGCTACCGCTGCGCCTTCTCCTGCTCGGAGACAACAAGAGCATCAGCGCTATGCAAGGACACGCCGGACAGAGCTGCAGTTTTCCGTGTTTCCTGTGCTACAAGCCGCTCGAGAGCTTCACGCACTTCAAGCACAAGATCATTGAGACACCGAAAGGACCCAAGGTGAATAATTGAAATTAAAAGTTTGAAATAACACTCACTGTTTGAGCTCTGTCGTGACTTGTCCGCCGATCATCGATCACTTGCCGAAGTGAAGGAACACGCAGCCGTCGCCTCTGGACTCGAGAAACCCGATCTGAAGAAGACCAAGGGTATTTCGAAAATGCCACTTCTGGAAATTGAATGCAAAGACTGGGTCGTTCCACTCTTACACGCGATGTTGGGGATGGGCAACAAGATGCACTCCTGCTTGATAGCAGATTGCGCGTACCTGGCAGAACAGATCGGACTCCACGGAGTGGAGAAGGTGCTCCAGACTCTCCGTCTCGCCGACTTCCCATCACAGTCGCCTCAGGCGGCAGCTATTTCGAAGAGACAGTTGTCGGGGAAGAGCGAGATCCTCCAATCGAGTGTCGATGCCGCCAGTCGTCTGCTCGACGCTCTGAAGGCATGCGATCAAGAACAAGGTACGCATTAATCCACTTCTAGTGATGCTAAAATTCAATTACAGATGTGCGCGCTGCTAGATTGGCAAGGGTATTTTTCGTATTCGGATTCGTATTCGGCCCCAAGTATTCGGCCCCGATTCGTATTCGGCCCCAAGTGACATCTCCCGTTTCTTGGCCACGTAGACTGCCTTCGAGTGGAAAATACTGAGGGGAGGGACGCGCATCACAGTCTCGAAATCCTTGCGCATCGAATCGGCTTCTCTGTCGGACAAGTTGTACTTCACGAAAAGCGCAACTTGCTGATCTACAAGTAAAACTTTTGTTGATCGAATGTATGTGGATAACTAATGCTAACCTGGGTCCACGCGCTGTATCGTCCCAAATGCCCCCTTCAACTTTTCCACTGTTTCAGGTCTCCGCTTGAGAAGAGCGTGAATCAGACGGTCGGTGGCCGCGTCTTCATCTGCCTTGTCGACGTTCCAGATGTCGAATAGGATGTCCAGCCCCTCATCAACCCAACGACTGAAGGTACATTTTACTTTAATTTTGGAGAAATATAAACTGACCTTGCTGTCTTGTTGTCCACCTTGTCGAATGGACGGGTAGATCTGTGGTACGGTACTTCGATGTGAGGATAGACCTTGTGGTAGTTTTCGTTGCGAAGATACATGATCTTGTTCCGTCCATTGTCAGACTGTAATGTACGAATTATATAATATATCAGTGTCTGAATGAGCTTACGGGTATGATGAGTTTCTGCAGAGTCTGGGACGAAATTCGCGCAGAGTCTGTAATAGGATGAAATGGATGATATAATGAAAACAAAGTCAGACCTTTCAGGAGAGGGAGGGACTGGGATGCGCTGTGGGCTGGTTGAGCGGCGTGAGCGAGTAGTGGAGCGGGCAGTGATGGAGAGGCCGCAGTATCGGCTCCCTCATCTTCATCATGATCGTCGTCCAGGGAGAAGTCTCCGAACACAGAAGCCCAGTCTGACCGAGGTGAGTGGTGGGGAGTGGAGAGAGGGATATCCAAAGAAGGATCATAGTTGTCGTTGTCACATGCTGCATCCTCCTGTACCCATGTCATTGAGTACTTGTTCAGGTCGACCTCGCTGCGCAAAGGGATGGAGAAGGCTGTTGCCGGCGACAGTGACGATGCGGGGAGGAGAGGAAGAGGCGGCAGCGACGAACCACGTCTGTGCCGTACAGCCTGTTCGCGATGAGGTGGCGTCGGGTCTGAGCATACTCTCCGTGGTTGAGGAAGGATCGATTTCCATCTCGCCATCGGAGAATTGCTGGTTGTCGTTCGGGGGAGACTGCTCTTCCTGCTTCTTCGCCTTCAGCGCAGCTTTCTTTGCGGCCTTGTTTCGTGCGTAACCAGTGTTCGCTTTCACGGACCGTGCACTGAACGTTTCATTGCAAAATACGTTTTCAATAATATAGGACTTACCTTCTGCCCATAAAGCTTGATCCGGCCACCCGTCGAGGCATGATTCTTTAATATTTGTGTTTATTATTGTTTATGCGTCATTAAAAAAATAAAGCAGTACCGATCCATAACACAAACACAATTATCTCTTAAAAGTACTCGCGTAAAGAGAGTCAGTTTGTCTTGACCCAATTCAACAAAAGCGCATGCATAAAACGTTTACAAATACTAACACAAACCTGCTCCACTCTCTCTCTCTCTCTCTCTCTCTCTCTCTCTCTCTTTCTCTCTCTCTCCCCCTCTCTCTAATATTGATTACATCGATTTCATCGATTCATCGAACAGTCCGATATGCGCAGGTTTGTGTTAGTATTTGTAAACGTTTTATGCATGCGCTTTTGTTGAATTGGGTCAAGACAAACTGACTCTCTTTACGCGAGTACTTTTAAGAGATAATATATGTGCTTTTGTTAAATTTCATAGAAATTTCTTTTATACCTGATTGCCAAGCTCCGTCGTTCATTCGTATGCGCAGAACTATGATGAATGGCACAATTTAATGATGGTAGCAAGTCATTGAATATACTACATTCTACAGGTCGTGTTTGTTGCGTATGTACAGCAATGTTTCTCATAGTATCAAAAGAAACGCTTTGAAAGAAATTTTACTCTTTATTCTTTAGACTTCTCATTTTCCCGTCCCCGCGAGCGGTTGCCCCTTCCCGCACTCCCTCGAATGACCACCCGACGACAATGAAAGTCACCGCCGCCGCCGCTCGGAGATGAGGTTTCATGGAGTATCGACTAATTCTCTAATTGAAGCCGTTCACTGTGAGACGATAAGGCGACGCCAAATAAGCCTGTGGACGTGCAACTAGTCGGCGAAGCGCGGATTCTCGATTGGAGGAAAAGAAGGTACAAAGCGAAGGCGAATTGAAGGGCAACGGCGGCACCCGCGAACGGAAGAGAAGTATGTTGCTGTTATCGATCGATATCCGGAGCCGTTCACTGTGAGACGATAAGGAGGAGCCAAATAAGCCTGTTGGAAGTGCACATAGTCGGTAATTCACGGATTTCTTGGATTTCGCAACATGATAGTGACAAATAAATCGACCGGGAGCAAGTATGCAAATGGACGCGAGAAGTTCGAGAACGTTCGACGGTAGACGCAAGGTGGTCCATAAGGCTCACGCGTTCGAGGATGGATCAAGGCCGCATACTCTATATCGGATAAGAAGACGAATGTCTCGAGACGTGACTGGATTCCTCTCTCCGCATATGCTGTAATGCCAACAGTGTCTGGAGAAAGTGAAGCCCCACAAATCGAATACGAACAGTTCCAAACCGTAGCTGTACTATTTCATATTTCGTTTTGTGTGTATGTCATAACAACTTATGAATAAACTATTCTATTCTATTCTATTATTTTGGATCGCTGAGGCGTAAGTGCATGTCTACTACCGTCTGCGCGCTCTCTCAATATCGCGCACTCTCGCGCTCTCTCTCTCGCCCCGCCCACCGAGAGAGAGCTAGCAGCCAGCTTTGACTGGAAACGGTCCACACACACACACACACACACACACACACACCCACACGCTGGCCTTTCGCCTCATGGGTGCGCGCGATCGCGCATAACTTCTTTCACAGAAAAGATACAAAGATGGCGTCAACCAGTGATCTGGCCTACGGAACCGTGCGAATCTAACTAACATGCATTGGATGAGTTCACGTTGCTGCTAACATGACCTTTGGATATCGCTTCTTGAAAATTCTAGCGCGAGCCTTATCCTAAGCCAAAAGAGAGGGCGCTGCGCGCCCTCTCTAATTTATAAACAAAACGTATTTATTTTTCCGCATTATTCATAATTACATCACAATTCTATTTTTAACGTGCAATTGTGCACCCTTTGCCATAGGCTCCGCCCCCGCTCCGCAGTGCCGTCGTCCGACCGCCGTGCAACGACGTCCGACCGCCGTGACTATCGGCAACTGAGTTTAGAGTGACAATCATAAATCAGATCATAATCGGTTCATTGAATGAAATATAGTTTTCTTCAGGGAGATAGTTGGGGGCATTGTACATTTGACTACAGAAATGAAGATACTCATTTTCCGTGCGGGACCACGCACCGGGCAAACAGTGACAATGATCTCGTACCCCTCCAATTGCGTCCAGAAATGAGCATGCGCTTTCAAAATTGCAGCCTGCGAGATCCTTTTCACCGACTGCACGGTGTGTGATCCCGCACGGAAAATGAGTATCTTCATTTCTGTAGTCAAATGCACAGAGGCCTCTACTATCTCCCAGAATAAAACTATAATGAAAAACGCTTATGAAATAAAAACAAAACAAACAAAATAACGAAACAAATACAAAAATAATCGCCATTGTGGCAAAAGAGCACAATATTATTTTATTATTCGAAGTAGAGCGCGATTAATGAAACCCTTTCCCCCTCTGCGGGTGGGGCGCAGGTGGCACGCTAGTCGCGCCCCACCCGCGCGCCACCCGCATTTGCTATTTAAGAGCTCTTCTCGCGCCTTACCCGCGTCTCACCCGCATCTCACCCGCAGCTCACCCGCGCCCCACTAGCGTGCCACCCGCAAATGTCCCCAATCGGCTCTCAACCCGCGTCCCACCCGCGCGCCACCCGCACTCTGTAGTCAGTGGAGATCTTTGAAACTCTAGCCTGGACTGTCCTACTAGGGAACTAGAATCTGACCCCCGTCCTAGTAGGAAACTAGAATGGGTTTCGGAAACTAGGCGACTAGCTAGTCGACTATATAGGACAACTGCTTGTTTCGCCTACATAGTTGACTACATAGTCGACTATGTAGGAAGAAAACATAATTGTATTATCTTTATCAAATCAATATAAATGTCATCAAAGGAGTGCGCTTGCTGATGCGCTTTAGTTTTTGAGTATTCACACATGTTCTTGATCAAAAAACTGAGTCATGAAAGTGCTAAACGTATATTTCTTGCCGCGGGATTGTGTTCTCAAAAGAGACGTTCCCGCCGTGGTGCCCGGATAGCGTAGTGGTAAGAGTGCAGAATAGTAAACATGTGATAAATTCTCTTTCGAAAAGTACGTAAGTAAAGAGAAGAGGTTTGTCTGGATCTGATTCAACAAAAGCGCATGCATAAAATCTCTTTGCAGCTGACTAAAATATCAAAACAAACCTGCTCTTTCGAATCACTCTAAAATGTGTTTTTTAAACATAAAAAATATATAATGTAAGGTGACTGTGAAATAGGCCAAATTTTTATTATAATTCACTATAAATAAATTAATATAATGCATAATGTTCATGTTCTTTTTTCATAAACTCGAAAGAGCAGGTTTGTTTTGATATTTTAGTCAGCTGCAAAGAGATTTTATGCATGCGCTTTTGTTGAATCAGATCCAGACAAACCTCTTCTCTTTACTTACGTACTTTTCGAAAGAGAATGGATGTCCTTTTCTCAAATTTTGAAGAAATTTTTTTCACATTCGTGAATTACGAAAATTAATATACATATTCTAAACTCACTAGTCAGAATGTCATGATTGAAAAATACAAATAACTTATACAATACCACATAGTAATATTCACTGGTTTGAAATTATAAAATAGTTTCTGTGATTCCCGCTTTTTAGAAACTGATAGATGTGTTGCTGAACAATGTTGTGTTTTATACAATTGTATCTAAATTAGAAACCTTCGAAACAGCTTAGTCGAATCGCTCATGCGCCTGCCGGTCGCTCATTGACGCGCGCTACACACGTTACGAATTTCTCTCTTCTTCCCTTCATCTCCTAAGCAGTTCCATTACCTGGCAAGTTATTACTTAGCTAGTCGAAACGAAATTCTACTACGAGTAAATTAGCCATTCTTCACTAGTTATCATCATGTCATATCGCGAGTGCATGTACCGTTAAAAGTTTGTTTATCAGCAGTTTCAAGTTATACAACCGTCGACCTAGCCAATAAGGGGACTGACCTGAGGCTCTCGAGTACAAATCGCTAGCTGCTTACAAGGGTCCATCAATTAATGCAAAGAATTTGGATCAGATGACGTCACAGACTTCTGACTCGCTCACGAAAGTTGTGAGGGTGGTCGTCACTCCACCGTGACTAGCGGTACATCATTGGCCGCCGAAAGGATTGAACTCGGGACCTTCAGCATGATAGCTGCGCGCACATCCACTGCGCTAGCCACCCCATATTCTCAAAGAAGTTTCATCATGGTGTGGAATAGCTCAAGTGGTAGGGTGAGGGCGTACTGGTACTAACCAGGCGCGTTCGATCTTCGCGTATGCACATACGTATCATATAAAACACACTTCATTAGATTTTGAGCCACTGAAACCTCGGTCATGAATTGTAATTGCAGAGCCGAGTGCGTTAAACTGATCTTCCTTATTATATTATGTTAATGGTAGTATTACTGTTAGAACTGGCAAGTTGTGGCACAGAGATCAAAGCAGCCTCACCCGCACTGCTCTGCTCCTCCGCTATTCGCACGTTCTTTAAAGGAGAGGAGAACAGAGTGAAAAACACGAATGAAAAATTCAGTGAACAGCTGAGTTTGAGAATAATATTCGTCAATAGAATTTATTCTTCCGTCCTCCCGGTTCGTGCTGGGACCTTCAGCGAAAATTACCCGAAAAATACTCGCGCGCGAAAATATAGTGCGGCGCGATTTTTCACAGCTAATTTTGATCGATATTTCGTGAATTTGTTTGTATATTTCATGATTATTTGTTGTTTGTTTTCATCTTTTCGTTGTTAATCACTCATACTATTGTTGTTAGCTACTCGTTGTTATAACGCTGTTTTTGTAGCTTCCATGTCTGTGAAACTCATACAACACTCATCTTGCATGCATATTGTATGTTGTATGAGTTTCGCTTTTTCGTTCTCATTTTTATCGTCTATTCTTTTTCGTCATTCGTGTATTATACCTTTTCGCCAGCACTGTATCAACTCAAATTTTACACTACACATTTTTTCCAGGGTGGCGGTTTTGTGATGTGAACGAACTGTCGGAAACGAGGCTGAGGAGATCTCCTATCCTAACAGTGAGTGATTTTTTGTTTACCATTCTCTTCCGTCTAGCCGATTGAAATAACTGACAACCCTTATTTCTTATTCCTTATTTCTTATTTCTATGAATGTTTTTGATTACGTTTATGTTTAGGTTCTCATGATCGAAGACGGAGGACTCGCAAGCTTCACCGCGGCAGCAACGCGGACAGAAGAAAGAAGTTACAAGAAGAAGAGCTCTACGACGGCCATATCCCAAACAAACCACTGTCATCGTTTGCTTTTGGTTTTTATAAACATCATGTGTTGTTGGCGACCTTCCTTGATCGTGTGTTGAATATATGGTCTGATTAGATTGATAGCAATCACGTCAAAATCAAGAAGATTGATAGTCATGACGTCAAATTGAAGAAGTACTTGTCATTGAAAAAAGAGCTGACAATGTTGTATTGTTTGTGTAGATGTTCAATTGATTTCCATTTCTTGGAATGTTTCGTTGTCGAAATCGGATTCTCCAAGTTCAAGGAAAATGTTGATAAATCACCACTCACGACGTGGGCAAGAAAAATTGTGAATCGCGTGCTCTTCGGATAATGCTTCATGGCTAATACCGTAATCCGCTCAAATAATTGGTCCCAGCACGGACGAAGCGCATGGTACAAAGTCAGTATGAAATCATTTTTATAGCCTTAATTGATAATTTCATAATTTTTATTTTTCTTTCATCAGAATTTTCGTACCGAAATTGACTATTGGAACCCCACTCTAATACTCCGTACACCTCTCCTTTAACTGCCGAGCGCGCTCTCACTCGCCCTCTCCTCACTAATCGATCCATTTGATTTCAGGCCGGCTGCCCATTCTGGCTCTAGTCTCTAATCGCATGAGAAAGAGAGAGCGCGCAGAGAGCGTGCGCAAGTGAGAGAATCAGACGGTCATGGGAGAGAAGAGAGTGGCTGATCGAAAAGCGGGGCATGCTCGGCTGGAAGAAGAGAGAGCGCGCAGAGAGCGTACGCTCGTGAGAGAGTCAAGAGGACGGGATGTGAGAGTGGCTGAGCGAAAGGCGGGGCATGAGCGTTCGGCCAATCAGATTGCACAAACAGTGGGCCGAGCGACCAATGAGCGCAGAGTGCAGTGGGCGGGGCTTACGTGATGCGCGTCGTCGTCGTCGTCGTCGTCGTCGTCGTCGTCGTCGTCGTCGTAAACACGTTTAGTGGCAGATTGAGCAAAAAGTTGTTTTGGATATTTTGGATGCCGCAACCGATATTTATTTCTTGTATCATACTCATAAGTCTTGTCAAATGATATTCTAACAAAAAAACACATACTATGGAGTAAATCGTATTGGGATAGAGGAAATTGAGTATGCCTTGGGGGTGACGCGCTGCGCGCGTCAAAGATCAAGACAAACGGGCGGCGCTGCGCGCCGCCCTCAATGTTAGATCGTAAGTTCAAGTCATGTCGTGGCCAAGCTGTTGTACTGCTAATGATAATACTTTTGTACAATTGTATTCTTATTTTAGAACAAAATTACGTCATTTTAAAACTGTTTTGAAAATTGGAAGAAAAAACTTCTCCTACATAGTCGCCTAGTTCCCTCCTATATAGTCGCCTAGAATCTCTCCTACATAGTGCACTACGGTTAATCGTATAGGTGCCTAGTTCAATGATTTTAGTCGCCTATATAGGACAGATTCTAGGCCGCCTAGTAGTGGGGGTTCAGCCGAGCTGTGAACTCACAACGAGAGTAACGAGACTTTTTTCTTTGTATAGTGCATATTTCAAAATTTTCAGCGATGTGTCACTGTAATCAATCGAATGTTATACTACTACAATATGCACTGAGAACAACTTCACTAGAAATCACTCAAAACCACTTTTCTACAGCACCATTTCCCATTCACTTTCACTTCACACTACAGTCTCAGATAAACCCCCTTCTCAAGCCAATGTCTCTTCTAACAAGTAGTCACAAAAAACAGAAGCCCCATGGAGCTTCAGTTAGAGTGCTGTTGTACCCCCTTGTCAAGTTGTGAACAATCACATCATTGTGTCACCGTAAAAGCTTTGGAATAACACATGAACACACAACAGCAGCATAACTTTATCGACCTTTTTCAATTTCATCATCAACAACAACAACGTAGTGACGTGGTTGCGTCGACTTGGAGTTGGCGGTATCCTTCTTGCGTCTTTTGCTGTTATGTTGTAGAACGGGTGCGCGCACAATTGACTAAAATTGGCTAAAAACGGTTTGCAACTACATGTTGTACTCACCAACGTATTAGTCGATCAATAATAGTCGACTGTCTGTCTGTTTCTCTCTAGATTCGTTTTCTGTCAGATGGTTCAGGCAATAAATAAATGTTTGGGTGTTTGAGTCACTTTCAGTTAATAAAATAATTTATATAAATAATCAGTAAAACACAATACAACAATACAACTTTTGGCACTTAATCTCTCTCCCATTCTATCTACTGTAAACTGGAATGTGGCTAGGCACACGGTATGGAGGGTACTGTACTTCAACTACAACAATGAAAAACTACCATGGAAGTCAAGTCGACGCAACTGCAAAACCCGGCAAAATAAAGTCATAATCGAGTCACGAGAAACGAAGACATAGAAATAAGAATCTCTGACTAAAGTGTTCGCGAGTAAAACCAAATATAAAATAAATAAATCTAGTGGTCGTAGATGGGAAGTGGGTGGCCTTCAGTGTTGAACACGTATCTGAAATATCAAGTCTCTTTCTCCTTCCCTCCCTCTCTCTCACTCTTTCCCCCTCTTCCCCCCTCTCTCTCTCTGCTCTCTCCCCCCTCTCACCTATCCAATGGAATCATCGTCTGATCATCAGCCAGCAGTAGATACAAGTATTTGAGCGTCTCCGCCAAGAAAAACGACTCCATCAAGTCCCTGAAAGCATCATAGTTCAAAAGTATAATAGAAATACGTTGCACATAAAACCACCATAACCTCTTTCAAAAATCATTAATGTCAACCTACCTATACACAGAAAAATCAGACAAGGTAATTTCACACAAAAAAACTCACTTATACGTGACAGGAATCTTCTTGACGCTGCTCACAGAAGAGTAGCCGTTCGTCACGCGGGCGTACTTGTCGATGGCCTGAAGGAATCTCCCTCCGTCCTCCTCTCTCTCTCCCTCCCTCCCCCTCGCACTCCCACCCTTCTCTGACTGCCCCCCTCTCCCTCTCTCCCCCCCCCCTACCTGGAACGCGTTCCACCCCCACTCCTGGTACTTCTTCTCCCCCGTCAGTCTGTACAGGTAGAACCACGCCTCGATCGCCTCCGGCCGCAGCAGGCAGTGCGCGTCCAGTGGCTGAAACACAACATCGTGTAAATATCACTCGACTCAACATATTATAGGATTATAGATACACTGTCCAATTCAAAATTACTGAAATCTCAAATAAATGGGAACTATCGTCATGGTGAACAAAAATTCCACCGGGCGAGACACATCTCACATATATGTTTCACGTTAGCATCAAACATCGCACAACTGAAATAATCTGATTTCACTATTCCTTGAAGAATAATAACCCGCTAAAAACGACTCTCGTTATGCTTCATCCACCCCGCCAAATCCCGATCAGTTATGAACATGCAATACCATATGTTTCGCTTAAAGTAGCGGACAGACTCAAATCCTAGGGTCAGAAACAGCCTCAGATTTGTATCTGAGTGTCAGAAACAGGTTCAGATTTTGGGTCATATTTGCCTCAGATTTTGCCTCAGATTGTTTCCCCAGCCTCAGAAATAGGGTCAGATTGTTGCTTCCCGCCGAAAGAGGCCAAATCTCGATTTGTCCCACTGCGAAATTGGGGACATGGTAACGGGCATTTTGCCAGTCAGCACACCGTCCAGGTTCAGAAAAGCGCGCCAAGGATGGGCGGCCCAGAAAGCAGCCATACCCTCAGATTCGCTGCGAGACCAATCTCAAATTCGCCTCCTTTTGGCGGCAAGCAACAATCTGACCCTTTTTCTGAGGCTGGGGAGACAATCTGAGGCAAAATCTGAAGCAAAATCTGACCCACTTTCTGACCCTCAGATACAAATCTGAGGTGTTTCTGAGGCAAAATCTAGGCCTAGATTTGAGTTTGTCTCTCGCTTTAGCAACGCCGCACAACTCAAATAATCTAATTTCATCACCCGCTAAAAACCACTCTTGCTACGTTTCACCCTCTCAGCAAGTATCGTTCATACATGAGCATTCAATACTATATCAGAATCTCCCCCCCCGCCCACCTTGATGTACAGGTCCTGCTCACTGCCCTCCTGCCAGTTGTAGTGTGCAATCTCGGGGCCGAGGCCGGTGGGGTTGTGGTACATGGCCTCGCACGCCGCCGCCACACCGTGCGCCGTCGACAGGTGCTGCGACGGCTGGCCGGCTAAGAGGGAGGGAATCTCTCGCTCTCACTCTCTCTCTCTCTTCTCTCCAACACCTACCACTGGCGTGTCCGAGTGCCAGTGTGCCGGCCAGGAAGCACACCAGGTGGTCCATCTTCGGAGAGAACGTGCTGCCGCCTGTAAGGGGGAGAACTTCCATCTGCTACCCTCCTCCTATACTGCTCAGCTCTCACAAACTAGTCAAAGACTGTCTAATCGTTTATGGCTTCTGGCTTCTTCTTACCCCTCCCCCCCCCTCTCTCACCCCCCTCTCACCTATGAGCTCCCCGACAAAGGTGAGATTGCCGGGCCGGCTGTGCTTGACCAGCTTGTCGTGCACGCCGCGCATCGACTCCTCGTAGTCCGACAACAACCTGTAAACACCAATACATTAAACATCACACACCAAATCACAGACAATATACGTTCTACACTCAAACTATTACAGCGGACCATGACGGATGGCAATTTGACCTCTGTTTTAAGAGTGAATAGACAACAACGTACATGTAACATGGTCATATCACGTATTAGAGAGGGCGCGCAGCGCCCTCTCTTTTGGCTTAGGATAGGGCTCGCGCCAGATTTTTCAAGAAGCGATATCCAAAAATCATGTTAGCAGGAATGCGAACTCATCCAATTTATGTTAGTTAGATTCGCACGGTTCCGTAGGCCATATCACTAATGTCGTGTCCGGTAACGCTGACTCTCTGCCGAAAGCGTACTCTCTCGCGTTTTCTGCGCGTGTTCTTCAACTAGCACTTTGAGTGTAGTTCGCCTCGCCGCCGCCAGCGTCTAATTCGCGCCGGGTTTGCGTTGTTTTGGGTTTCCCGGCACTCTGGCTAGCTCTCTCCCGGCAGGCGGGCAGGGCGCGCAGAGAAATGAACGACAGAGCTTGGGAATCAGAAACAGAAGAAATTTCTATGAAATTCAACAAAAGCACATATATTATCTGTTAAAAAGTACTTGCGTAAAGATATTAAGTTTGTCTTGACCCAATTCAACAAAAGCGCATGCATAAAACGTTTACAAATACTAACACAAACCTGCGCATAACGGACAGTGGACAGTGGACACTAACAGATGAAATATAACAATACAAATGAATAACGTCATACGTCCATATTAGAGAGAGAGAGAGAGAGAGAGAGAGAGAGAGAGAGGAGAGAGAGGAGAGAGGCGCAGGTTTGTGTTAGTATTTGTAAACGTTTTATGCATGCGCTTTTGTTGAATTGGGTCAAGACAAACTTAATATCTTTACGCAAGTACTTTTTAACAGATAATCACGTGTTCATCCACAAAATATATTCCACATTTATCCCATCTTCTATCACACCGCACAAGAACTCTGAATAAATTTTCCACCACTAATAATAAGCACCACGCCCACAATCTCGCATGGTACCCCTCTACATAAGTTCCAATGCAATAGACAACATTAGTGAATCCACTCACCACCCAATACTCTTTCCGGTCTGGAGGTACTGCTTGAGGAGGTACTCGTAGTAGCTGTCCGAACGGGCTCCGAGGGTGATCGTCGTGTCCTCTGAACAAGGAATTCGCTCTCTCTCTCTCCCTCCATCATTCCCTCTCTCCCTCCCCCCTCTCTCTGTCTCTCTCACCCTCCAACCTTCCCTCTCTCTCTTCTCCCCCTCTCTCCCTCCCCTCCCTCTCCCCCCCCCCCACCCACTCTTGAACTGTCCCGTCTTGGCCGATATGAACATGTCGCACAGCCCGTCCTTGCAGCCCAGTGCGTGAACGTGTTCCGACACGGAAAAGGCGAGTTTCTGGAAAAAATCAAAATTCCATCTTCTGTCACAGTCATACGTAATATCTATTTAAACTGCGCCAGAGAGATAATTTTCGATCTGCCTCGCTTGCACTTCGAAATACGTTGCCATAACCGTCTGCCTCTCTCGTTTTGCGCGCTATTGTCGTGAGCTGACTCTCCGTCTTCCTCTGATCTACCCCACCACTTCTTGCGAGCATAGAACTATATGTTTCACTTTAAGCACTACTTTAGAACACCAATTCATCAACAATATTGGCTTCTGAATTTGTCATTATCATGTCTGAAATGCGGGAAAAAACATTCTCAATTTCTCATCCTCGGAAATAAGGGTATAAGGGGGCACGTGGAAAAAATCAGCATAAACCATGAATGCAATGTTTCACTGACAGTACCACTCTAAAAGACAACAACGCCCATTCACGATGTTCCATTGATTAATGTTCTTCGTTAGTTCCATGTTCTACGTTTCATTGTCATCATTACTCTAAGACGTAAAATAATAAACAATATCGTTTCCATACGTAGTATAATATTCAAGTGCAGAATATGAACACTAACTATACATAAGAAAAAATAAACATGAAGATAAGTGAATAACAACCCGCACCCACCTCCCACTTGTCGTCTCCGGTCACCCTGGACAGGTCGCGGAACTCCAGCTGCAGCGTCGTCACCTCGGACAGAGACGACTCCGCACCCCAGTTCGGACCCTTTCCTTCCCTGCAAAGAGAGGGGGTAGTTTGCATTTCTCTCTCCCTCTCTGTAAATGTTCAATACATACTCAAGATATGTTTCACCCGATTCACATATACCCACAAGAAGAATCCCACAAATCACATTGATGCACTTGCATAATGTTTAGTGTATGAAACCCACTTAGTCTTTAGGTTGACGTCGCTGAAGGGGACCTTGCTGCCGCTGCTCCACGCGCCAGACAAGCGGTCCGCAAGGTCCACAGAACGGTCAACGAACATCTACAACCATAATGTGAACAAATGTTTTTTTTTAAATCGCAAACATGATCCTGCCATAAAACGAAAGCATTCACAAGAACCTAAGATGGTCTTACGACCATTGGAAGAGAACCAACAAAACAACAATCCCACTCACCTTATCGCCCGTCAAGTGATACGCCGACAGGAGTCCTCCCAGCATGCGGATGGTCGTCTCGAACAGGTTCACGTAGCCAGACCGGGAGAAGGTGAGCGAGTCGCGGATCCACGCAGTCGCCTCCGCCACTTCTGCAGACAACGAAGGGGGGGGGGGTGATCATTTTGGTATTATGCAATATCCGAGTCATTGATATACACAATAAGTGTTGGACATAGTTAATGTCGTGAAACATATTTGACGGTTGACGCCCATTAATAAAATCGTAATGATATTGCCTAGAGGCGCACTTGTACATCACACAAAACTCATTGTGTCGATGAAAATATCATAATAAACGTATTGTATTGTATTCTCTCTCTCCTCTTCACCCTCTCTCTCTCCACCCACCCTCCTTGAGATCCATGATAATAGCCGTGTCGATCGAATCCACGATGGTCAGACCCGTGCCGAACCACTCACTAAAAGATTCGAAAATGAACCCTCGAAAAATACGCATCATCACGAAATAATGTTTTAAAAAATCGCGTGTCTGGCAATGGAGTGCATGTGCCTGCCAAATTAATTGCAAAATTGACATTCGACAATGGAGACACATTTCTATACCATAATGTAAGATACAGATAACATACACAGAAATACAGCGTGAAATTCTCTGCCCCACCTCCAGCCCTTGCTGATGGGCTTGAGCGTGTCGTGTCCCCACGCGTACGCCTTGTAGCCCTTCCAAGCGTGGCGGAACGCGTCTCGCACCGCGCGCTGCCGATCGTTCGTCGGGCCTGCAAAGCAACCATCATACCAGTACTTGAGATTTCAATCTATTGAAAAGACAAACGACCACAGATTAACGATAACCTACACCAATCCACCCTCTGCCACATACAATATACGGTATCCCCATCCCCGACCCACCAGTGAACACGGGTATACCCCGCTCGCCCTTGTCCTGCTCCTCTCCGTTCGACGGCCGCTCCACCACATCTTCTCGCTCCCCTCCTCCTCCTCCTGCTCCTCCTCCTGCTCCCTCTCCTCCTGCTCCTCCGCCTTCTCTTGCCTCTCCAGCCCCCGCGTGGTTCCGCGCGTCCGCCACCGCTGCCTGCAGAGCTTCCGCCTGCAAATAGTACAGTGAAATAGATAGAGACGAGCTGCGTGACCTAAACATGCCAATGTGGGCATGATACTACAATTATTGAAAAATGTTTCAGAGACAATACGTTGCACCTCATAAACATCTCAGAATCTCACTTGTCACTCTATCACTATCACCATCCCTTTCGTGTCGTGCCTTCTCCCACATGCTTCTACCCATATTCATCTTCACAGTAACCATTCACTCATTTACACATTCCTCTCTCGGTTCCAGATACATACAAAAACAAAAACATGGAACACTACCCCACCTTGACTTCATTACTCGTCGCTCTCTCCTCTGTTCCGGGCACTGCTCCCATCGTGTACACCAGACCGACCACTGCCAGGATGACGAGAAGGGACAGGAAGTGGCGCTTCAGGCGCGGCAGCGAGCGCCACCACTGAAAACATGCATGCCACATAAAAGAGGCAAAATGCAGCAATTTTCGGTATGCCAGTCTTGTCCAAGTACAAGCTCGCTTGCATGATACTCGAATGTCGACAATTCGACACTGCTAACTCACTGCTCACCTCGCCATATTTCCGTGACACCGTGACACGGGACGGGAACTATTTGTACATCAATTCACCATTGCCCATATTTGATCGAAACCCCCGACTCTTTCTGTCTCACCGTCATGTGGTGCATGTCCGCGTGCAGTGCCACCACGGCACCCACTACCGCCAGCAACACGCGACTACGAATAATGAGAGGGGGCAAGGCTACAACGGGGCGAGTCACATTCACATCCATCAACGCGAGCTCAATCGACAATCAATAAATCGTGTTATAGACGAACTGTGAATAGTGGAACGAAGTTGGGGACGGAGGACCAGAAACCACGGCAACTGTCACATAAAAATATACGACATAGAGACAATGTGCAATGTCGCAGCTAAGAAATATGCAAATTGCGTGGTGGTGGTGTCAGCCAGTCGTCATGGCTATGAGTGATGGAGACAAGGGTAGAGGAAGAGAGAGAAGAAATGAATGAACAGTGAACACATTGCTGTCTGCTGTAACCGAGAAAGAAGTCCAAGGTCGTCCTTTGGGCGCGAAGAGACAGCATTGTCCTCCTTGAGAGGCGCATATTGCCAGACCTCATCATAGATAGAGACACTCGTCTATTCAACACGCCTATGGAAGAGAAGAGGAGGGAGAAGACAATGGAATGCGGAATGATGAGACCAATAAAGGCGGCTCGGCTGGGAGACACACTAGAATTAAATCCGAACAAGTAATTGCTTTCTGAATGAGAATAAACTAACTACTATTGTGTATTTCAAATACATCTCGGAAACAATCAGATATGTTGAGAGAAAGAATAAGAAGCGATTATCATGTCATAGGAGACATCTGCAGTCAGTCTGCTCACTAGATCTGTTTTCTGCATTCTGCTCGCCACAGAGGCAATTGAGTGTAATAGAAACACTCACTACGCCCTACCAAGTGTCTGTTCTGTTTTTGCCGAGCACGAAATGCGCAATAAACAGCCGATTAAATTGGCCATCAAAGCAAAATCAAATTCAAGTTGTATTCTATTCAAAACAAAAAAAATTGATCAAATGCGCAACACGTGTCGTGGAATCGATCGAAAAGAAAGGGATACGGATACCACAAGTGAAAACCGAACAGGGCGGAAAAACCAGTAACCAGGCGAACAATACAACTGTTTCAGTTCGCAACAAAACGGGGAGAAAGTGAAAGGATGCGACGTTTCACGTGTTAATCACAAGGAAGACCTAGATATGCCGAAGAGGAAGTGAAGTGGAAACGAACGGCTAATGGGAGAAGGGATTCGGATGCACATCGATCGGGGATTAGGAGATGAGAAAGTGAGAGCGACGGAGACCCATGTCAACATTGCCTATGCGATACCATCTCAGTCAGCAGACGGACAGATGATCAATCTATGCGATTACACAACGAACCCCGTTCGGTTAGCCTGTACAACAGATATGTCATTTCAGGTTGTCATATTCCGATTAATACACCAGTAGTTAAATGATAGTTGCATTGATTGACTCACTCGAACGAGACTGAATGGTGTCGCCTTGCTGGAGGGTCGAACGAGGAACGGGAGTTCGTCCTCCTGACGACGAAACGAGTTGATCATCACGAAAAACTCTACATACGATCCTACCTGAATTGCATAATTAAATGGTATACAACTCAAATGCAATGCGGCGGGGGAAAGTGCGAACAAACACTACACCCATTCAGTTCTACACTCGCGACCAGAGAGAAAACAGGTTGATTGCAATCAACTCCAAAGTACCCCGCGGATAGGCAAATCAAGTGGTATGCAATACTATAAACGCATCAACTCGGAAACGTACAACCATCCAAATAAGGTAAATTTTGTATAAAATAGTACACAACACCCACAAACATTGCGCTAAAACAAATAAGTGTGTCGTCAATAGGGTTAATCCGTACGCGGAAAAAATCGATATAGCCCTCCTCATCTAACCAGCCGAGGCGACTTGATATATTTTTGAACATCGCCTTTCTGTATAGTTTGTGTATGTATTGCGATCCATTTCATGTTCACAGACCCTCACACTCTCCGCCACCACAGCTGTTCCCATCCCCTCTCCCCCCTCTCCTCCTCCTCTCTGTTTGCGGGTGCTCATGGCTCTCTCACGTGCTCCTTCCTCTGGAAAAACGGTGGAGGGCGGGTGCGCGTGAGACTCGAGCCTCAATCGATCGGCAGGATGACCTCACTTGGCTTGACAGTGAGTGGCGCAATGAGCCGCCAGCGGTTCCATCTGCCACCGTGACCCGATCTCTGTCTAGCTCACTACTACACCAATCTCGTCACTCTCTCACCACATGTAGCACGTGATTCTTCTGTCTAGCAGTAACACGGACCACGCACGTACATTCATAGTGCATCGGCACTTTCTATTTATACATCGATGCCCCCTTATCATCGTACAACCGCATTACCATCCAGTGGTGGTTCTCATTCGCTCTCTCTGCCATAAATCGGAGAACATGTTTCGGGGCGCATGTTCCGATGTTCCGCACCGTATGAGCACGTTTCCGTTTTCCGATTGTGTGTTTTTGTCGCTTCTCGGCTTTTCGCACACTGACACACCGTCAACTGTTTGCGTTTGATCAAGAGAGAACGTCTTTCCTACACTACTCTCTCATCAGTCGAACCGCTTATCATCAAGCATCAGCCGCTATCACTCAGCTGACTGCGCCGCCGCGCATCTCTCTCTCCCACTCACTGTCCCGCCTTATTTGGGGTGTTCGTCATTCGTTATATGATGCTGTCTTCGTGTGACTCTGATTGCGAGATGGAGCTCGACTTTCTAGACTTCGCACCAACTATGGCCGACTGGACCGCCAAGGCCGCACTCAGACAGTTTGAGGTTCGTGGAACTTTGTTATTGTTTTACTCGTTATTGTACTGTTTGTATCGTCCCCGTCAGTAGTATGGTATAAAGAAGAGAAGGAAGAGAGAGAGAGGGGGGGTAGAGAGAGAGGTAGAGAGAAAAAGAGAGAGAGCGAGAGGGAGCGAGAGAGGGAGGGAGGGAGAGAGGGAGAGAGAGAGTCTTTCAGCTCGTTCTCGACGGTGGCTCTGTGTTCATCAACGCCCACTGGATGGCGGAGCTTTCGCCTTACTTTGCCCAGCTCTGCTTCGACGGCACCTTCACGGTGGGTTACGGTACTTTAAATTTGTATATGGTATTTTTGATACGGTAAGTTATACCTTATACTACGTTATTTTGGATTCGAATTAGACTATGTAACGTTTGATAATGATAATTACGATATTTTGCTGTTACCGTAATCTTGTCGTACGATGTTTCAAAGTACCGTACTCAGGAGGCTCGCAGCGGTTCGGCTACGATCCCGGATGTGGCGATGAGTGACGTCATCGCACTGCTCGACTACTGCTGTCCGGATGAGCAGTACGGGCTGCGGAAGAGGATCGACGGTGCGTCCGAGTACTCTCTCTCTCTCTCTCTCTCTCTCTCTCTTTCTCCTACTTCTCTCTCTTCTTGTTCTCTTCCTCTTCATTTCACATGTTCTCTATCCCGCTGACTGTTCTCCCACTATGTTGGTATCTTAGTGATGTTTGGTACGGTTACTTGTCCTATAGTTCCTGGATGATCAATCATTCTCTCTCTCTCATGTGATGTGTTTGTGCAGCAGCCTTGATCTGTTTGGGTTTGCACCGTGTATTATCAGTTCTGTATGAAATGGGATCAGTTACGGGAAGTATAAAAATTGTATTTAGATATCTATTTCTTTGTCTCTATACATCTCTCTCCCCCTCTCCTCTCATCCTCCCATTCCAGCCGGAAACCTCGCCTCTCTAATCCACTGCTCCTCGCGATTCCAGCTCCCTTCGGGTACGTTTCACTTTCAGCGTTACGTTTGTCCTTGAAACGTTTTGTTAAAATAGTTTCGTAATCTTCACTCATCACTTGACTTGACCAGTCATAATCGCATAATCTCACTTTCTTTTTGCCCGTCGTAATCTTATCGGTACCGTTGTTTTCATACGTGGGACACGTATGAAAAGTCTTCAATCAATCAGTTTGAATCATTGCTCGATCTCTGGATCGAGATCTGTACTGTGATGCCAGTAAAACGTTGCAAGACAGAAAAATTACAATCAATCAATCAATCAATCATTTATCCAGAATCGCTATATCCTGACTATACAACAAGTGCATACGGTACACCACAAGGGCTAAGCGCTGGGAGAAACACAGTTTAGCAACGGGGATGGTAGGGTCGAAGGTCGAAAGTCGATATTAGATCGATATTCAGTCGATAATCATTCGATTTCCTTTCCATAATCCATTAGAATTAGATACCATTATATATACGATAGTGGGGCTCCGGATCTTCCTTTCTTTCCATTATAATCCACAATAGTAACTCCGCGGGTTAGGAAGACAGCGTTCTCATGAGCTATTCCCCGCCTTGCTCAAGGGTACTGGGGGAAGATCATTTCGACCCGACCGCGCGATGCGAGAGAGGAAGAAAAAAAAAGTGCCATAGACCTCCATCGACCCCCTCCGCAGAAAAATTACATCGTACGATAACACAAACATTTTTTTACCAAGTTACAAAACATGTCACCATCATTCTTAGTATTTATTTCACGTACACAATATGATAAGTGATAAAATACTCTATATGGAATGGACCCAGTTCTTCATTGCAGTGTTCTCGGCCACGGAGTCGTTCATCGAGTGTTCTCTTCTCTCCTCGGAGGCCAAGCCCCTCGCAATCGTCGACGCCATTCTGGAGGCACAGGCAGCGCAGATGCGGTGAGCACATTATCAAGAGATTAGATCATACGGAGTATAGTGCCATAGTCTTCCTCCGACCTCCTCCGCAGAGTAACCTTTACCTTTACCTTTACGGTTGGTTGATTTATACTGTCCGAGAAGATGTGTGATGAAAGAACAATGATGATTAGCGTGAATTGGTTGTTGAAATTCTGCAGCCATCGTTATTGACTTGAACTTGTTAGTGTAATATAATACGAATATAATACATATAATCTGATGTATTATATTTTTGATCTTTCCAGCCCCTCTCTCATCTCGCAGCTCCACAAGAAGTTCGCCTCGTACGGGTACGAAGCTGTGGTTGAGGTGAGTGAGATGACACACCATAGCCCCTTTTGGTCACGCCCCTTTTTAAGCTTGCTAACTTGGTAACCCGTACTTGGTGTAGACGTAAATGGGTGAATGCATTACATATCCCTCCACCCTGACCCCGCCCACTCTGACCCCGCCCCCCGTGACCCCTCCCTCATTGACCCGCCCCCCGTGACCCCGCCCCCTTGCAGTCGCTGAAGGGTCTGCCGGCTGATGTGTCGGCCTCTCTACTGGAGCAGAGCCGCAAGTATCTGCCCCGTATCCTCGCCCCGCCCATGTCTGCCTATCACTGGAACGACTTCAGCCGGAGAATGTTCTTTTGAGGTACATCTCTCTCTCTCTCTCTCTCTCTCTCTCTCTCTCTCTCTCTCTTTCTCTCTCTCTCTCTCTCTCTCTCTTCCCCTTCTCTCTCTTTCAGCGTGTCGGACTGTCGAGCAGGGTGCTGTTCCGACCTGCTGCCTCTATTGGCCCCCTCCTGCACGCATTTAATCGCGAGCGTCGCCTCGCCCTCTAGACCACGCCCCCTCTAGCCCTGCCCTTTTTGGTGCGCCCGGGTGTTTATGAATTGAGGTGTGCTAGGCTGTGTCTGTGTAGCTGTCTTTATCTTCTTCACTCACCATAATATGTAGATTGTGCATGATAGTGTATGTAAATAGCTTGTACAGTGTATCTATCGTATTTTGTGTCTACGAGTCTCTCGCAACCGTTTCACCACCCGCATCCAGATCTTTTGACAAGTTTCTCGAGTTTGTGTATTTTGTGTACAGTATGTTGTATTTTTAATACCTTGGCGCTCAGCGCTTGCTTGATAAATCACTAATAAGCTTTTTTTGCGATGTTTCTTCACAAACATTTCGGTCTCATTGTTGTCAATGTTTTTTTTTACGAAGGTCGACATTGCTAGGACAGAGTCATTAACATATGTGAAGAAGAGAACAATTCGCATTCTGATCTGTGGATACTGGCTCTGTGACGAGAAGACCGACATTAGCCAGATGTTTGACCAAAGATCGATCTCCGAGATATCTTCAGCCAGCACCCAGTACTCGTACATCGGCTCAATTAAAAATTGGATTGCATTCACCACCGATCCTGGTTTTTTTTGCTGTGAGTATGCTATCGTACCCTTTTCACTCCTCTATTGTTGGTGTTCTCACCTGTTGTTTGTTATTTGCTCATCGATCATCGATTGTTTTGTTGTTCTGTTTGTCATCAACCGTTATGTCGTTTTGTTTGTTAGATAAAGGGCTGAGCTAATTCAAATACGATCGAGTACACGACTATACACACACACACTACACACTTCTACACAGTCATTAACCCCTATTTCTTGATCTCTTTACACCGTCCTACACGCTGTGTAAAACTCAGTTTTTTACACGCCAGCGCCGTGTTGCACTCAGTGCTATTCCAATCTCGCCGTGTAGAAAATTTTTGTGTAGTACACTGTGTAGAACAGTATCTGAGAACAATGACCCGACTGATTTTGATACGGTCAGTTTACATGAGCGCCTCCGACTTCAAGGAATCATCGCGAAACATGACGAAATTAGTACTTCATATTACTTCATATTGGCATTACGAATTACGGAAAACAAGGTTGAGATACTGGAACTTGAAATTACGAATGGAATGTGTTGTATAACCATAATACGATAAGTTATTTCAATATTAAAGAACTTCTGATACTCGCTCCTGAGGATAAGTGTTTTAATTTTGCTCAAAATGTGATAGCGACTATACTAAAATAACTGAATAACCTAACGACGTGAATTCATGGCTTTGGCACACAAGACATTAATACATGCAAAAAGAACGGCTACTTGAACACAACATTGATGATCATTCTGACATCCTTCCATGGTTAGCCCACGCCCGCGCAGATTCGTGCATGTATCCCTTATCAACTCCTATCACCACATGGCGTGATAATAAATCTTTTAGAATTTGCGAGGTGTTACCCTGATAATACCAGCCATTGTTCCACTCCACGTGGCAAAACGGATAACTTTTAATTGCTAGTTTTCCGAATGAATCTAATCATTATTACGGTATTACGGTTTTTTCTCTGAAATACTTTAAACGAAAAATGTGTGTATTGTATATTTACTTTACTATCATACTATCATAGGATGCGACTTCTTGTTTTATCCCTTCTCTGCGCAACTGTCTGGGCAGGAGTGATGGTACACGAAAGAGAACCTCTCTCCAAGTCACAGGTACCAACTCTCTCTCTCTCTCTCTCTCTCTCTCTCTCTCTCTCTCTTTCCCTCCTTCCCAGGTCGTCTCACAAGCCAGGGCCTTCGCCTCGAATCCGGAAAATCTCTCGGCAGCCTGTTCCATCTGCTCGCTTATTGTGGATGGAGTGCAGGTATGTTGCGTGTTATTGAATGTTTCTCATTCCATCATCTTCCCTTGCCCCCGAGTAGTCGGTCCCCCCAGTTTATTTTCCCGTCGCACCCGCCAAGCCCGGTCTACGTGGACAATTGCTGGATCAACGGTACCCGCTACATGTTCGTTGCTGGCTTTGGAATTTGAGGAATCCTCGGAGAACGGAGTTGAACCCGCCGAGTACACTTTCTACAATGGCTGTCGCGACGTCAACCCAAGCGTGAGACCAAGCACACCACCCCTCCTGCACGTCGGATCCCGACAAGAAGGAACCACCGACAGATACTTCACGCAGACTAAACCCTTTGTGTTTCATCTCCGTTGTTGTATTCTTGATATCGGCAGTAAATCAATTCAATTCAATTGAATGTTTGTTTGTTTATTTTTTGTTTATTTATTGTTTGTTTCCACAGGATCTTCTGAAGCAGGGCAAGGCCGAAGCGGAGATCAACTCATTTGTCAAGTAAAGAGAGAGAGAGAGAGAGAGAGAGAGAGAGAATTTTTCAGAAGCGCGTGCAACGCTCTGAACATCGAGCAGAAGCACATCTGCGACAATATCATGCTGGTGTTTGGTGTGAGTTTGGAGAATCCAACAGGCGATCCTCGATCCCTTCTCTCCCCTTCTTATCACTCTTATCACCCCACGCAATGCGTTCGATCCTAGGCCTTTCCCCGTCTAGACCACAAAAGCTTCGAAAAAGTTCGATAATAATATTTTAGAGTGAGATCTACTACGTCCTCGAGCGCGCCGTGTTCACCCCGCAAGAGATGTGCGGCGCGTTCGTCAAGGTGGGCGGGGTCAGAAGGGGCGGGGCGAGTGAGACAGACGCGAATAGCTGCGATCGTAAGAGGGCGGGGTCATAAGGGGCGGAGCCTCATCGACGCTTCCAGGACTGCGGCGATGTCAACATGCAGACGCTGTGGAACATGACGATTCCCGGCGACAAGCCGCCAGTGAAACCGTGGCCGACGGTCGAGGTGGGCGGGGCTTGTGGGGGCGGGACCTATCGTTGTTCAGAGCGGCGGAAAGACTATGCGAGTGCTTCACCTATCCGACATTCATATCGATCGACAGTACGCGGAGGGAAGTGAGGTGAGGTCTTCCCTCCCCCTCTAACCTCTCTCTCTCTCATTCTAGGCGGACTGTCAAAAAGACGGCGGACCTCTGTACGACTTCTGCTGTCGAGACTACAAGCCCACTGCTGGAGATAGGGAGAGGAAGAGTGAGAATAGAGAGAGAGAGAGAGAGAGAGAGAGAGAGAGGGAGAGCGAGCGAGAGAGAGAGAGAGAGAGAGAGAGAGAGAGAGACAGAGAGAGAGAGAGAGAGAGAGAGAGAGAGAGAGAGAGAGATTCCCTCCCCTCAGGCATCGTAGCGCCGGCCGGCCACTGGGGCTCGCCCTACCCCTGCGATGTGCCGTTCCGAACTTTCGACTCCGCCCTCAAACACATAGCAGAGACCGAGAAGGTGGGGGCGGGCCGAAAAGGGGCAGAGCTTAGAGTATTCAGATTTTCTGCAACCTGGAAGAGTAGAAAATATTTTGAAAGGATGAAAGGGCGGGGCGTAAATGGGCGGATCTTTCAGGATCTCGCCTACATCATCATCACCGGCGATTTCGAGGCGCACGACAGCTGGGACTACACACGCGAGCTCACCAAGAGCAACATAGAGGTGTGACGGCACCAGGGGGGCGGGGTCAATGTAGGCGGAGCTTCAGAACGTGACGGCCACTCTGCTGCACTACTTCCCGCGCACACCGATCTACGTGTCGATTGGAAACCACGAGGGAGTGCCGATGGACGCGTGAGAAGAGAGAGAGAGAGAGAGAGAGAGGAGAGAGAGAGAGAGAGAAGGGGGAAATGAGAGAGAGGGAGAGAAGGGAGAAATGAGAGAGAGGGAAAGAGAGAGAAATTCCCTCTTTCAGTATGATGCCACATCAGTTTGACGAATACTCCACGAGAGGCCCGCAGTGGCTGTACACCATTCTCAAGAATAGCTGGTCGAACTGGCTGCCGAATGAAGCGCTAGACGAAGTGCAGTAGTGAGTCTCTCTCCCCCCCCCCCCCCCTCTCTCTCTCTCTCCCTCCCTCCCTCCCTCTCTCTCTCTCTGTCTCTATTTCTCTTTCTCCCCCCCTCTCTCTGTCCCCTCTCTGTCTCTATTTCTCTCTCTCTCTCTCTATTTCTCTCTCTCTCTCTCTCTCTCTCTCTCTCTCTCTCTCTCTCTCTCTCTCTCTCTCCCTACTCTTCTAGTCGCGCCTCGTACGCGATTCGCCCCCGTCCCGGACTCAAGCTCATCTCCATCAACACCATCTACTGCGCCGAGTTCAACTTGTGAGTTGAAGATGACTTGAGTCCCTCCACGAACAGCCTTCCAGCTATTTGTACGTGGATCAGGTGGATCCAGACGGTACGCTGCAGTGGCTGATCGAACAGCTGCTAGAGTCGGAGAGCAAGGGCGAGAAGGTGAGGCGATCTCTCTCTCTCCCTCTCTCTCTCTCTCTCTCTCTCTCTCTCTCTCTCTCTTTCTCTCTCTCTCTCTCTAACCTCTCTCTCAGGTACACATCATCTCTCACATCCCATCGGGAGCATCGTACTGTCTCAAGGGATGGGCGCACAACTTCTACGATATCGTCAACAGGTTCTTTATAGTTTATAGATTGTAAAAGTATAAAGAATCATCCAATGTTTTCAGATTCGAAAACACGATCGCCGCGCAGTTCTATGGACACACGCACAACGACCACTTCCAGGTAAACAAACACGTAAACAAGTAAACAAACAATGAGGAATTGACAACGCAGAGAGAGTAGTGGCTGTCTCGATCCAGTATGCTGCCCTGCGGCCAGGATACATAAACATACTGCGTGTGTGATTACTGACTAACACGGGCAGCCCACGCACCTGTGGTAGTCGATTTTGATATCATCAAGTTACACAACTTTTTACGCTGAATAATAATATGATCATAACTTTTCCTCATAACTTTCGTAAATGATAGAAACTAATGAGAGAAGACAAATCCACAACAAACAGGTGTACTACGAAGACGCGGACGTAAACAAGCGACCGACTCACTTCAACTTTGTCGTGCCTTCCATCACCACATTCCACCACAACAATCCGAGCTATCGGGTGTATACGATAGATGACGAGGAGAGAGGGAGCTATGTGAGTGGGAGAGAGAGGGGGGAGAGAGAGAGATAGGGGAGAGAGAGAGGGAGGGAGAGAGGGAGAGAGAGGGGGAGGGGGGAGGAGGAGAGAGAGGGGGGGGGGTATCGAGAGAATTTTCAGACGGTTTTGGACGCTGAGACGTACTACGCGGATCTCGCCGAGGCGAACAAACCCGGCAATCAGCCGGAGTGGAAACTGGAGTACAAGACCAAGGTGAGTATCTCTCTCCCTCTCTCTATCTTTTTCCTCTCTTTCTCTCTCTCTCCCTCTCCCTCTCTCTTCCTCTCTCTCTCTCTCTCTCTCCCTCTCTCCCTCTCTCCCCCCCTCTCCAGGAAGCGTACGGCATGGCGGACCTGTCTCCCGCCTCGTGGCACAAGCTCATCCTGCAACTCGAGACCAACATGACCATGTTCAAGCAGTTCCACGAGTAAGAGAGAGAGAGAGGGAGAGGGAGAGAGAGGGAGAGGGGGAAGAGAGGGAGAGACCCTCCCTTCAGCCGCTACTGGCGCTACACTGGCCACGAGTCTCTGTGCGTGGACGAGAGGCTGTGTCGGGAGAAGTACACGTGTGGGATGAAGAGCGCTAGGAGTCACGACGAGGCACACTTCTGTCAACACAACAACAACTAGGATATTGATTAGATAAATACTAAATGATCACGATCACGATGAACCTTGTTCGCTCACATTCAGTAGTTTCAAATGCCAAACACGAGGCACACTTCTGCCAGAACAACTAGTCTATTGATTAGATAAATGATACATGATCACGATGAAACTCGTTCCTTTGATACTTTCAAATGCCAAAGAACACGAGCCACACTTCATCACTCCTGTATTCGAATCGAATCCTCTAATGTCCAGGTGGACATGGATGTGTTCCAACAGAGTTCGCCCGTCATCTATAATTCCCTCACTGTGCTACTGAAAGATCTGTTTGGATCTATCAAGAAGTTCATAATATTACGACTTCCGTCAAGGAGCTGCAAGCAGGACAGACGGTTGGGTGGAAAAGTTAAAGGTAGTGTACCCTCTGACCGCATGACTTCCATTTTGCAATTTGTGTTGTTTATTTGTTCAATCTCATTAATAGAAACATAATTAGTCAATATACTATCCCTTGAAAATATCTTTAACCTTATGCAAATAAGCCTTTAACGTGAAAGAAACATGAAAACTTCGATTTTATGAAAATTTGACAAATATGTTAAATATTGTTAATACACATTTTTCTAAGTTTATTTTGATTTTGAATGTGAATTGAACATCAAAAACAAACCACAAAACCATTAGAACGCATTTTGCGTGCCAAACAAACGAATCACTCCGGTCAGTTGGGTGATGTAACCGCAGTTGGTGAACAAGTTTGCGGGCGTGGTTAAAACTGCTTACATTTTCCGGTAAATGTCAAACGTTTAAATTTATTTTTTTATATTTTAAAAATTGTAATTTTTGAAATTTCAATTATCATGTTATGGAATTCGAACTAACAAATAATGAGCAATAAACTGGTAACAACAACTCATGCAATCAGAATCAGAGGGTACACTACCTTTAAGGTAGCCAACACATTCATTCTCATACGTTTTTATTATCAAATATCATTTCCAAATGTTTAGTTGCACGACTCCTCCTCAGGAACGATGGTTGTCTCAGCTGAAGCAGGGGCTTCGGTAGTCTCGGCCACAGGGGCCACAGTAGTCTCGATCGCAGGAAGCACAGTAGGCACCGGGCACTCTGAAGAGGGCTAATCTCCAGACACCCTCAATGACGAGCAGAAGGACCTCCTCCACAAGTGCAACCACGACTTCTTCACCACATTCGGAGGTGAGAAATAGAGAGAGAGATGGAGATGGACAGAGAGAGAGAGAGAGAGAGAGAGAGTGGGGGGGAAGAAAGGTACTAGTTCCTATTCAGAGTGCCCGGTGCCTACTGTGCTTCCTGCGATCGAGACTACTGTGGCCCCTGTGGCCGAGACTACCGAAGTCCCTGCTTCAGCTGAGACAACCATCGTTCCTGAGGAGGAGTCGTGCAACTAAACATTTAGAGATGGTGTTTCATAAAACAATTTTGTACGAATCTAACTAGTATTAGATGATTACAACTTACTTAGTAAACAGACTTGCTTTTCTCTAATGAAAATTCATGTGTTCAGTTTTCTTACTTTTGCCAAAATAGTTACTATTTCTTCACACAGTCAGATATAATACATACCTTCTTCCCAAAAGGAACCCGACGACCATTTAAACACTTTATCGAACTGAGCACATACACAACTAAACAATCGAGCTAACAAAACACCTATACTGTAAGTAAAGCGAAGATATACATATAAGATAAGCTAATTTAATTGTAAGCAAGAAGATCTTTTTTGTTATGCACAGTATTCGTTGTCCTGGAATCCTTCCTCCTCCTCTTCCGGCTGACCAGAAGTGTCCTGCATATAGTCGCGCATCGTAGCCGCCTTCGCACTGGAAGGGAATCTCTCTCTCTCTCTCTCATTCTCTCTCTCTCTCTCTCCCCTCTCTCTCTCTCTCTCATTCTCTCTCTCTCTCTCTCCCCTCTCTCTCTCTCTCCCCTCTCTCTCTCTCTCATTCTCTCTCTCTCTCTCCTCTCTCTCTCTCTCTCTCTTTCTCTCTTTCTCTCTCTCCCTCTCTCTCTCTCTATCCTCCCCCCTCTCTCTCACCCCGCTCGCAGATTGATATCGGCTACAGTGACAGGAATATGGTGTCGATCCTTTAGACACGTGCACATCCAGGCGAGGATGATAGAGAAACAGCCAATCTGATAGAATGATAGTGATAAAATGATACTGATAACGGATAAACCCACCAGAATCGGGTCCGACTCGTGTAGACGCTTCGACATCGAATCGCCAATCGCATAGCCAACCACTTGAGGCAGACCTGAGAGGAGTAAAGCTATTCCGCTACAGTAACCGGAGAAGTAAACTTATTTGGTTACAGTATACCATTCTACGTCAAACTATTCGCACCTATGACAATATTGGAGACATTTGTTGGCACGTGTTCAATGATGAGTAGCATGACACCGATGTGAACGACGCCCTAAATTTTGTATTCACAAAAACAACCATTAAAAATTACCTTGAGTGAGACAATGAGGAACGTCAAGAGAACGTAGAGGTGGTAAAAGGAGTAGTCTGCAATGTTGACTCCATCTCTCATTTCAATCGATTGATTATCGATTACCTACCGTATACGATACTGGCATTGAGGCAGAAGTCTAGATGCGTGACGTCTAGGAAGGCGATGGACAGCGAGCAGACGGCTTGGAGACACAAAAGGAACACGAAGACACGCGAGCGAGACGTGCTGCAATACAAGTGCATACATATGATTGTAGCTTGTAGTTTTGATTCGACAATGCAACTTTGACTTTGCGGCTATCGTTAGCCAACCCGCCTTTTGGCCATAGTGTCTCAATTGAGGCACGACCCCCCTAGTATCCAAAATTTTGGATACGCAACCTAGCCCAATTTTGGGCTAAATTCGTTTTGATCCCTCGGGATCAAATACATTTATTTTGTTTTTATTTTGACTATACAATCGATTCTTTCAATTACACACAATCCTTTTATTCGTGTTTTTCACAACTGGCAGAAATGCCATAAACTATTCACTCAAGTATTGGTTTTCTGTCTCTCTTTATATATTCCCTCAAAATACTCCTTTTCAATTCTTTTCTTTCTTATCACTCAACTGCATTCTTAATGATAGAGTGCAACATACTTATGTTTCCCTTGGAAAAGATGCTTACGCGGGGCGGACACTTACCCCCCAGCCCCGATCTCTACCGTTTTGGTACCGAAGGTGGGCATCGGAATTCCAAACAGAACTGCGTCGGCCAAAATTGCCTACGGGCATTCTCTGGCCGGAAATCCGGCTTTGAAATTTCGCGTTTCGCGTAACCTCTTCTTACGACCAATGCACCACAGCCAGCGTGGCCGAATGGCTAGCGAGCTTGTCTAGTAAACTGGTGGCGCGGGTTCGATTCCCGCTGCATTTTTTTGGCCTTTATTTGATGATTCTCGAAGGTGAGAATGTTTCACAGAAATGTGCCAGCTATCGCGATAATAGATTGATTTTTGTGATTAGTATTGATATCGATAGATATCAATTTCAAAAATCGACATAAGTCAATTCGATACTGTCTCTTCATGTTCCAGACCACAGAAATCAAAAAAAAAAGTTGTTGTTCAACAGTGATTTTATCATACCCACTTGTAAAAAAACATGTGCGGCGATTAAAAAACAGCGGGAATCGAACCCGCGCCACCAGTTTACTAGACAAGCTCGCTAGCCATTCTGCCACGCTGGCTGTGGTGAATTGGTCGTAAGAAGAGGTTACGCGAAACGCGAAATTTCAAAGCCGGATTTCCGGCCGGAGAATGCCCGTAGGCAATTTTGGCCGACGCAGTTCTGTTTGGAATTCCGATGCCCACCTTCGGTACCAAAACGGTAGAGATCGGGGCTGGGGGGTAAGTGTCCGCCCCGCGTTAGTGTCTTATACGATTCACATGGAAAGTAGCATCACCGATCACTTCCGTTTAGGAGGAAGAACACCTCGGGGATCCCGCTATTCCACTAAACCGGCTTCATGATGTGATGAGGTTATAGTAGCACAGGTGTTCTCTCAGGCTTGCCTGGGAGGGCTCGGCTTAGTTGCCACCCGGTGACACGGGACCTGTCGCCAACCTGCATGAAGTGTCGAGTCGGGGCGCTCCCTTTGATTTTCTATTCGCACATTCTTTCCATTCGCCTCCCCGTGTCACCCGTACGGAGGACGTGCCTCTACAAAAACCCGGCCGTGGTGGGCCATTATAAATCACCAGCGAACCAACAGAAAACCCAATATTATACTCAAACTAGTTTTGAGAGCAGAAAAATATGTGGAAGACATGTCATCCAAGTACCGTATAACAACGACCATATAGGTAAATCATGTGGAAAATCGAGATGTGTTATCTGTCCAAAAATTCGTTTCGATAATCGCGTTACTAGTAATGCTACAGGACGTACGATTTCTACCAACAAAGATGCGACAACATGTTGTTCCACCAAAAATGTGATCTATATGATAACCTGCAATCGATGTAAGTTACAGTATGTAGGTGAAACCACAACAGCTTTGAAACAACGAATGTCTGCGCATCGCCACAGTTTCAAAAATGGTATGCTAAATACTTATTTGAGTAAGCACTTCAAACTTTCGGATCATGATCCAGAAGATTTCGCCATAGATATTCTTGATAGTGTGGAAGAAAATCGTGACAAAACAACGCTTCATGAAAAAGAACAATTTTGCATTCGAATGATAGTTACTGCATATCCCTTTGAACTCAATGATCAAATAAAAGGATTCGGAAATATCTCGGATTTGAGTATTCAAAATTGTAACATTAAAGCGCACCCCTACTTCTCTATGCAAATAAAAAATGTCAGTAGAAAATGCCGAGGTAAAAAGAGAAGGAGTCGTTCAGCGCAACATAATTCATTATCGATATCAGATATGACTGCGGAAGTTGATAAGAACAGTGGTTTTTCATTGCACAAGTTTTTCAAAAATATTTCACAAAAGAATACTGAAAAGTTGATTGATTTCATGATAAACAGTTCTGATTTCAATAATTTGAATCATCTCACTCAACTCAAAATATTTGCTGGAACGTGTAAATCTTTAGTGAAACTAAAAAATGCACAACAAACAATTAGACGCTTTCACAATTCGAAAATTAATTACGATGGAAAATTCCTGGAAAATGTGAATATTGCGAAATTAATCAATCGTAGTTTCCGTAGTATCATTACACGAGAACAAATTTATAATGATAAAAATGTGTTGAATACTAGAATACTTTACCAATACGATCTTCCAATCTCTTCTGTAATTTGTAACTATAACCGCTTCCTTAAAACATTAACCACAGAACGAATACGTGATATTTTACTAGGCGATTGCATGTGTGATTCAAAGTATTCCCAATATAAAGATTCTCACCATGAACATGTGGTCACTGGTAATTTGAATATTATTGAAGACATTAATTTGAGAACAATAATGCTGAAAGGTACAAAGTTCAGAACACCGAAACCAGTTAACAAAATCGAAAGTCTTCAAACTATTCTAGAACATGTAACCACGCATTTGGATAAACTTCAAAAAACTTATAACATTCCTTTAAATACTTTTGAAGTTTTTTCGTCACGAGTAAAGATGCACCTAAGCAAACGCTACAATGAAGAATATGAAAAGTTTGATTTTGAGTACATAAACTATTCTAAAGAAACCTTATCTCAGCTACAGAGACAATTTGTCATAACACCAGTAGATAAGGCAGAAGGAAACTTCGCGCTGACATGTAAGAAACTTTACATTCAAATCATGAATAAAGAACTAGGTTACGATGCCATAAACAATGTGGTGAACAGTAATAATGAGACGTATTCTTTGTATGAAAAAGAGTCAATAGACAACATTGTGCTTAGACATATTTCTGAAACAAAATCCTTTAATACAATTGAGGCTGAAAATAAAACATTGCCTAGAATTTATGCCATCCCAAAAATGCATAAAAGCCCAGTAAAACTTCGATTTATCACTGGAGCTTTTAATAGTAGTCTCAAACCAATTTCATTAGAATTGCAGTTCATACTATCCCATCTCAAATCACATTTTTCTAATTATTGCAAATTGATCAGACAGCGTAACAATACCGAAATATATTGGTCAATCAAAAACAGTCAAGAGGCAATCAATTCCATCAAAAATATCACAAACAAACAAAATAAGGACCTCTATTGTGCTGATTTTGCTAGTCTGTTCACAAATCTTCCCCATGGAGTTGTCATGCAGAATATGTTCAAAACTTGTAGACTTATGCTTCAACAATAGCGGAAAAAAGTACATTGTTTCCGGTTATAAAAAGGCATATTATTCAAATGATGAGAATAATGCAAATAGAAATAAATATACACCGGTAGATGTAAAATTCATGATTCAATACATTCTTCACAACAGCTTTGCAATTTATGGAGATAAACTTTTCAAGCAGACATCTGGTATCCCTCAGGGAAACAATGCGTCTCCATCGTTGGCAGACTTAACCCTTTCTTTCATGGAATTCGAATACGTTAAAGCAAATGAAAATGTTTTCAAATGTGGTTTCAAAGCATATAGGTATATGGATGATCTCTTAATTGTCCATAATCCTTCAAATGATGCTTTGCAGAGAACAGTTGACAGTGTATACCATAGTTCCCTCACACTAGAACAAACGAACATTGGACCAAATAATGCAATCTTCTTGGATTTGAATATTTCAAAGGCATATAACCAATTCTCAGTGGAATTATATAACAAAACAGACGATTACAGTTTCGAAGTAGTCAGATATCCGAATTACAATTCTAATATAAAGATGTCAGTGGGTTGGAACACAATGAATGGTGAACTCACACGCATATTCAGAACATGCACAGAAACAGCTTCCTTTAAGGTTAGATGCAAACAGTTAGTGTGCAACTTTCTTAAAAAATGAGTATCCGCCGCGTAAAGTAGAATTAGAATTCTGTAAGTTAGTTATGCGGAATAAATCAATGATGGTGAAACATAACATTCATAGTGTGTCTGATGTTCTATCACTAATCAAGTAATTCTATCAATTATAGCGCGCCAAACTAGAACTGTCTGCTACTATGACTCTCTCTCTTATCTCTCACTCATTACCAGCTGACCCACAGTCGCGCATTGTATGCGCCCCGTACTCTTTTCGCACCGATTGCCGCAAGTATCTACTCTTCCCCGCGCTTCTTCTCTCACAACGGCTCTTCCATATGAGTTCTTTGTTATTTTGATCATTATTTTATAATCTTTACTAACTAGTATATGTTTGTTGTTGTCCTTGTCTTATGTGTTTGTGTTAACCTCTCATGCGTGGTCATCTCTGATGAGTGCTCCGCCTCGTATGAGACTGTCCGAACAATCCAGTCAGGTGGTAGGAGCCGAAACTGGGTTGTTCACCATCTCTTTCTTATCACACTTTCACTTTCTCTATATAACCATACAAAACCTAGGTCAGATTCAACACTTTCGAACTGCATTGCTTGCACAATACAGTGCTCCAACCTCTAACGCTAACCGCCTTGTGCGCTATTAAACTGATTATCCATCTTCTTGTGATCTACCTCACATATCTCCACCTCACAATCAGCTAGCAATTCGCCTATCGATAAGATAAACTCACACGAACACCATTCCGCCAACGAAGAATCCGACAGTGCGCATGAGAATCTGGACGAGCACGCGCTCCGAGCCGAGGAACAGCACAGACTTCATGTAGCTGGACTCGTAGTTGCAAACCGATAACATCATACTGCAACCAATCCAATGATAATGCAAACAATAATCAATTGAGGGAGAAGAAATGAAGTGAGAGATCGTGAAGAGAGGATGAAAGAGAGCGAGAGAAAGCTAGAGAGAGAGAGAGAGAGAGAGGGAGAGAGAGACGTACAGCACGAGACTGAGCACTCCCACTCGCGCCATGTACTTCCACGAGCGAAAGTAGCGCAAGATGGCCGAGCGAGGGTTGAGCACAGTGGTGTCGCGGAAGATTACCTGAACAGATTCAGCTCTCTCTCTCTCTCTCTCTCTCTCTCTCTCTCTCTCTCTCTCTCTTTCTCTCTCTCTCTTGTCTATTGATCGCTATCGATCGCTATCGATCGCTATCGATCGCTATCGATCGCTATCGATCGCTATCGATCGTCTATGGATCGACTATCGATCGGACCACCCACGTCGTCTACGAGCTGATCCATGTCGACCTGTATCCTCACTCCTCCGATCCGTTTCGCCCGCACCACCATCGCCCGCAGTGCTGTCACCTGGTTCTGCCGCAGCAGGTACGGCATAGAGCGCTCGCCCAGGCTGCAATGGGTGGGGTACTGTAGTTAGGAGTACGGTATGAATGGGTACGGTGGTTAGGAGTACGGCCTAAATGGGTGAATGGGTGCGATAGTTGGGATTACGGTATGAGTGGGTACGGTAGTTAGGAGTACGGTATGAATGGGTACGGTGGTTAGGAGTACGGCATAAATGGGTGAATGGGTGCGATAGTTTGGAGTACGGTATGAATGGGTACGGTAGTTGGGATTACGGTATGAGTGGGTACGGTAGTTAGGAGTACGGTATGAATGGGTACGGTGGTTAGGAGTACGGCATAAATGGGTGAATGGGTGCGATAGTTTGGAGTACGGTATAAATGGGTACGGTAGTTGGGCTTACGGTATGAGTGGGTACGGTAGTTGGGATCACGGTATGAATGTGTACGATAGTTAGCGGAACGGTAGTTGGGAATTCGGTAAGACTGGGTGAATATGGGTACGGTAGTTAGGAGTACGACAAGAGTGGGAAGCGGTAGTTAGGAGTACGGTATGGTTATGAATGGGTAAATGGGTACGGTAGTTAGGATTACGGTCGGTATACAAGTTATGGTCTGTAAACTCACAGAAAGTAGGATCCGAATCCGAGGATCGAGAGCAGGGACATGACAGTGGGCACCTGAAAAGAAGAGTTCTTTTATCCTTCTTCCGCCTACTACCTCCCTCTCTCTCTCCTCCTTCCCTCTCTCTCTCTCTCTCTCTCTCTCTCTCTCTCTCTCTTTCCCTCTTTACTCCTTTCCCCTCTTCTCTCTCCCCTCACCAGCTTGTAGTTGTAGAAGAGTTGCTGCATCAAAACTATGATCGAATCGGCGGCAGCGTAGGCAATGAGGCACAGAACCATCTGAATTCGCTCTTTCTCTTTCTCTTGCTCTCTCTCTCTCTTTTTTCTTTCTTTCTTTCTCTCCGTCTCGCTCTCTCTCTCTCTCTCTCTCTCTCCCCCCCCTACCGTGAGACTCCGCAGATGCGTCGGCATGTTTTCCACGGTGGAAATGAAGACCGTCATCTTGGCGACCTGATGAGATACCGTATTGTACAATCTACCCTAACCCAGTACAATCTACCGTAACCCAGTACTCACATAGGCGGTGGTGTAGAGTATGGTGACCGCACTACCGGCATAGTCTCGAGGGGCGAAGCAGAGCAGAGAGGAGACGACCGACGCACCCAGACCGAACAGGGAAACGAACCAGCGAGAGCGGCTGGAAAAGGGTCAATCGATAAGCCAATCGATAAGAGAAAGAGGGAGAGAGAGAGGAAGAGAGAGGAAGAGAGAGAGAGAGATTACCTGCTGAAGAACATGAGCACAATGTTGCCGACAATCATCTGCACCGTCTTGCGGCGCTCAAAGTCGAGAAACTCCATCTGGTACTTCTGCAAGTGTAAGGATAAGCCCCGCCCATTCAGGCTCCGCCCCCTGCCTTGAAATCCCTGGTGGTGCCATATTCGTCGTGTAGGTTGCGCATGATGGCGCGCCGTCCCATGTAGTCAAACACCTCCTCGTCACAGGTGAGGTGGCTGCGAGGCAATCTCTCTCAATCTCTCTCTCCCTCTCTCTCTATCTCTCTCCCTCTCCCCCTCTCTCCCTCTCCCCACTCTCTCCCCCCCTCTCTCCCCCCTCTCTCTCTCTCTCCCTCTCCACTTACTCGTTCTTGTCGACATTCCAGTCGGTTGTGTGTATGCCTTGGTGGAGTACTGTCATACAGAAGAAGACGATGCAGCACAGGAAGCACTGCCGCACCAGGAACCCGTTCCACGAGCCTGCAATCTCATCAAATTTTATCTTTCCTTGAGTTTTTGCTAATTATGAAAAGTCATGATTTTCCCATGCTGTTCATGATTCACTACTGCATGGTGGTAATCCCGAATGGGTGAGAATCCATCAGATACATCGCGCGATCGCAAGAATTCAGAGAGTGCGAGAGAAATGTGCGGTGGAACGTGTGTTCTCCCCGTCTCCGGACAGTAAATGCCCCCACCCACCCAGATCATCGTGCACCATGCCGAGATGGGTCCACGTCACAGACATGCCCCGGCCGTGCGAGCGAGACGAGCCGGAAGAGAGCTCGGCTGAAGGGGGAGGGGTGAGAGAGAGAGAGAGAGAGAGAGAGAGAGAGAGAGAGACTCACACGACCCTCTGTCCTCGCCGTCGCGTCGCCGCCGCACACCGAAGAACGACCTGAAAGCGATCGATAAGTTTCGATTGTCAGTGTGGTTTCCAAGCAAATAGAGAGGTCAGTCTACTCAAAAAAACAATTCCGATGCCTAAAAATGAATGTCTAAAGTGTTTCGAAGAGACGACAACTAGGCGTCTGAGAAGAGAAAGAGTCGGTCACGCACCGATCACTGCCCCTCCGGTGGCTGCTGTGACTCCGCTTCGCGCCCAGCCGCCCTCCTCCTCCGCCCGTCGTCTTCATCCGGTGCGTGTTCGTTCTGCTCCTGAATATGCAAATTAGGTGGACTGATGACGTCACGTCATCACGAGGAATGACGTCATCTCTCCCACCTCTTCTTATGTGGCACAGGCTGCTCGTCATGCGATCGTTCGGTGGCGCGCGCCTCCGTTCTCGCCTCCCTAGACTTGTCCACAGACCGAGCCTCCTTCGATTTGTCCTGCGATCGCGCCTCCTGATAGATAATTAATCGAAATCGATATAACTGAAGCGTACCTTTGACTTGTCCTGTGATCGCGCCTCCTAAACAAGGACATGTGGAGAGAGAGAGAGAGAGAGAGAGAGAGAGAGAAAATGGATCCTACTCTCGACTGCTCGGCCGTCCTCTGCTGTCCATCTCTGCTCGTCGGGGCGGCATCCTTTGACGCCGGCGGAGAGTCCTTCGAATCGTGCGATTTCGACGCCGCCACCTTCGAGCCCTGAATTTGCATATGCAAATGTATGCATATGCAAATAAGCCCACCACAACAGCAGGCGATCGAGCCGGGGTTATGTGGGAAGTGGGCTTGGAGGCAGGACGGTGGATAGAGTCACGGCTGGCAAGAGTGTGCGTGCCAGTGTTAGACTCCCTAGGCGATCGATAATCAATCGATAACTAACACTGACAACATGGAAGAAGCTGGGATCAGTAGAAGGAGCGAGAGGCGGAGAAAGAGAAGGAGGAAGGGGAAGAGATCGGATCAGGAGAAGAAAGAGTAGGAGAACGGAGAAGGAGGAGGAGGAGGAGGAGGAGGAGGAGGAGGAGGAGAAGCAGGAGGAGGGGAAACACGACGAGGACGACGTCAGGAAAAGCAGGAGGAGGAGAAGGAGGAGAAGGAGAGTGTACCTAGTATCCCTGGAGTCCCTCGACTCGTGTGAATGTGTGATGGACGTGGGCTTCTTCTCTGGTGCGTCCCTCGAAGGCTCGTCGGTCGAGCGCTGCGCCGACGACACCGAAGGTTTTTGGCGCTTTTGAACACAAACACATAAACAAACAAGTAACAACAACACCAAACCATTTCGACCGCGCCAGGGAGGTGAAAGGAAGAGAAATGACAGCTATGAGAGCGTGTTTTCCTCGTGACAAACAAAGAGAACGATTCAGACGAATGCAGATTTGAGTTGTGTTTGTCTCTCTGATATGCTTCAAAACTGTTGATTTGTCATGTTTGATCAACAACATCCAGAGAACAAGTATATTTTATCATAATATCCATAAGGCGTGGTGGTGGAATCGCACAAATGTGAGTGTATTCTCCGGGAAAAGAGAATAACGCGAGTGAGAGAAAATTAAATATTAATGAAAACGAGTGTGGCAGAGAGAGAGAGTTATTATACGAGAACATGATACGATGGGCGAGTGTTTACAAGTGGGGCAGCACCTCTTCGCAATTATTACAATACATTAGTAACCATATGTTGTCAGGAAGACGTGACATGTGAATTTGGGTGTAAGGTGGTATTGGGGGCAGTGTACAATTGTACTGTAGCCACCCCTGCCCCTGATCGGGGGCGGGGCTAGCGGGGGCGGGGCGCTTAGATCTTCCTCTGCGGGTCGGTGTTCTTGATGCACACCTGGCAGCGGGAGACGCGCGTGCGCAGCGAACCCGACTTGAGCGTCTGCGACTCGGGCGTCTGGAACGAGTACGGTATGTACAGTAAACATGTATCCCCAGTAACATACAGTAATCCTACAGTACCTTGAACTCCTGGTCGTTGTCGATGGTGGTGAGCCAGAAGGAGAACTTGTTGGCGAAGTAGTGGCACGTGCCACGGGCGCCATTGCACTCAATGAAGGGAGTGGCACGGAAGTCCTCAAGGCAGGATCCGGGGGAGCTGCAAGAGGATCGATAAGTAATCGATAATCAGAAGAAAAGAGGAGGGAGGGAGGGAGAGAGAGAGAAAGCGCGAGAAAGAGAGAGAGGGAGAGAGAGAGAGAGAGAGAGCGAGAGAGCGAGAGAGAGAGTCTTCCCTTACCTGAGCGACTGTCCTCCTCCCTCCGCTCCGGCTCCGGTGTGCATGGCGAACGAGTAGCCGATCCACATCGAGTTCCAGCCGGCCGGGCAGTTCGGGATCTGTATCGATTGGTTATTGATTTATCGATCGATATTGATTGACTCACCTGGATGGTCTGCGAGTGCACGGCGATCACGTTAGCCGGAGCCTCGCACACAGCGCAACTGAAAGTGAATTGGTATTACAGTACAACAAAGTTCAGTACTAAACCCAACTACATTATACCTAAGACTACCGTATACCTAACCCAACTACCGTAACCCGTAACTACCGTACCGGGAGATGTAGGGCTCGATCTGCTGTTCGGCGACGGGCATCATGGGGATGGGGGCGGTGGTGGAGAGCCAGTAGCTCTTGTCGTTCCTCGACGCGTAGTTGCACACGTTGTTGAAGTCGCAGAACAGGAAAGGCATCGTCGAGAAGCGCTGCAGGCACGAGCCGGCGTGGCCTGCAGGAGGGTTATTGATTGATTATCGATTATTGATTAAGGCGAGGTCGATTATTAACTAAGGTTTTTTGAGATCTTTATAAAGGTCGTTTGGCCGAAGTTGAGTATGACCTGTACTTTATCGATTGATTATCGATCGACTCACCGAGGTCCTGGTTGTGCGACTTCTCGTTTCCTTCGATGTAGAGCAGCGAGTATCCGTCCCACAGCTTCACCTGTCCCGGCGGGCACTGCGGGATCTGCAAATATCGATTTATTTATTGATTATCGATTACCACTCACCTCGGAGGTCTGCGAGTGCTTGACGAGCAGGAATCCATCCTTGTAGGCGGGTCCGGCGGGTCCGGGCAGTCCGGGGAGTCCGGGGCCTCCGGGCGAGCCGGGCACTCCGTCGAGTCCGGGGAAACCGGGCAGTCCGGTCATTCCCTTGTCTCCGGGCAGGCCGGGGGTGCCAGGGAAGCCGTCCTGTCCACGCTGACCAGGCACACCAGGAGCACCGTCGAGACCAGGAGGTCCGTCAAGTCCCGGCAGGCCTTTCTCTCCACGCATACCAGGAAGACCAGGCTGTCCAGGGGCTCCCTGCGCTCCGGGGGTGACAATGTTCTGGGGTGCGGGCGGTCCGGGGGGTCCGACAGGTCCTTCGCTTCCGGGGAATCCGTCGCGTCCAGGGAGTCCCGGCATACCGGCCTCTCCCTTGAGTCCAGCGTATCCGGGCGTTCCGGGAAGTCCCGGCATGCCGCCGTCTCCCTTCTGTCCGGGGAATCCAGGCATGCCAGAGTCTCCCTTGAGTCCAGGAAGTCCGGGCATTCCAGGGGCTCCCTGGGGTCCGTTGAATCCGGCGTCTCCCTTGAGTCCGGGGAGTCCGGGGAGTCCGTCCTGTCCGGGGAGTCCGGGCATGCCGTCTTGTCCGCGCTTTCCGGGGATTCCGGCCTGTCCGGGCTCTCCCTTCTGTCCGGGGAATCCAGGCATGCCAGAGTCTCCCTTGTATCCGGGCACTCCGGGGAATCCTCCCGGTCCGGTGTCTCCCTTGGCTCCAGGAAGTCCGGGAAGTCCGTCCTTTCCGGGGAGTCCAGCGGGTCCGGCGTTTCCGGGGGTTCCGGGGTATCCCTGTCCGGGAGCTCCAGGAAGTCCAGGCAGTCCAGCGAGTCCCTTCTCTCCAGGGATTCCATGAGGTCCGTCGCGTCCAGGGGTTCCAGGGAAGCCAGAGTCTCCCTTGAGTCCAGGAAGTCCGGGCATTCCGTCGCGTCCGGCGAGTCCCGGGTTACCCTTGAGTCCAGGGAATCCGGGCTGTCCGCCGTTACCCTTCATGCCAGGCGCTCCAGGGAGTCCAGGCTGTCCGGGGAATCCAGCGTCTCCTAGAAGCATTTACATCAAAACAAGAACAGTAAAAATAGTGAATTCAATATTCAACTCACCCTTGAGTCCAGGAAGTCCGTCCATTCCGCGGTCTCCGGGGAGTCCGGGCATTCCCGAGTCTCCCTTGTCTCCGCGCATGCCAGGCACTCCCATCTGTCCGTCGAGTCCAGGCTGTCCGGGGAATCCGGGCTGACCGGCGGGTCCGGCCTCTCCCTTCGCTCCCGGCAGACCAGGCAGACCGTCCTGTCCAGGAAGTCCGGGCTGTCCGGGGTATCCGGCGTCTCCCTTGAGTCCGGGGAATCCGGGGAGTCCGTCCTGTCCGGGCGCTCCAGGCGCTCCCTGACGTCCCATCTTTCCGGGGATTCCGGCGAGTCCCTTCTCTCCGGGGAGTCCGGGCTGTCCGTAGCCAGGCAGTCCCTGGTCTCCCTTCATGCCAGGCAGGCCAGGCATGCCGGAGGGTCCCTGGGGTCCGCGGAGTCCCGGCATACCCGGAAGTCCCGCGTCTCCCTTCTGACCGTCGCGAGCGGCCGGTCCAGCCTCTGCAATCACACGTTTAATCAAGATACATTTCACAAAACATCAAGTTTCACCCACCTCCCTTCTCTCCGGGCATTCCGTTGTATCCGCGATCTCCCTTGGGTCCGGGGATTCCGTTCATTCCCTCGCGTCCGGGGAGTCCGGGCAGGCCAGACTGTCCCTTGGCTCCCGGGAGTCCCGGCATACCGGGCTGTCCGTCGAGTCCGCGCTGTCCGGGCTGTCCAGGCTGTCCGGGGAATCCTCCGTCTCCCTTGGCTCCGGGCACTCCAGGCATACCGTTGTTACCCTTCATTCCAGGGAATCCGGGCTGTCCCGACATTCCAGGGGCTCCAGGAGCTCCGGGGTGTCCAGCGTCTCCTGAAACGCAGATTTGGTAAACTACAAAAAAAGAGAATAACGCAAACGCACCCTTGAGTCCGGTGACTCCAGGAAGTCCAGGCAGTCCGTCGTCTCCCTTGAGTCCGGGGAGTCCGGGCTGTCCGTCGAATCCGGGCGGTCCCTGCGGTCCCTCCTTTCCGGGGATTCCGGGCAGACCGGCGTCTCCCTTGAATCCAGGCTGTCCGGGGGCTCCGGAGAGTCCGGGGAATCCGGCGTCTCCCTTCAGTCCAGGAGCTCCAGGCATGCCGCGCTGACCCTCGAGTCCCGGCATTCCAGGGGCTCCAGCCAGTCCAGCGTCTCCCTACAACAATCATATTGACCACTTCATTCCTAGAATTCTGGATAACCATGTTCACTCACCTTAAGTCCCGGGAATCCGGGCATTCCGGGGGCGCCGACCTGCGACTGTCCCTGCTCTCCCTTCTGTCCAGGGTGTCCGGGAAGTCCGGGCAGTCCAGCGTCTCCCTTGGTTCCGTGCTGTCCGGGCATACCGGGCAGTCCGGCGAATCCCTTCTCTCCGGGGATTCCGGCGGCTCCAGGCAGTCCAGGGCTTCCAGGCATGCCAGACTCTCCCTTGTATCCGGGCAGTCCAGGCATTCCAGGGGCGCCGCTCTCTCCACTGCGTCCGGGCACTCCAGCCTCTCCCTTCACTCCAGGAAGTCCGGGCATACCGTCGCGTCCGGGGATGGCCTGAATCTGATCGAGAGGGGGAGCACGTCCGGGCTCTCCCTGCAGTCCAGGAAGTCCAGGGAGTCCAGCCTGTCCGGCCTCTCCCTTGGGTCCGGGGAATCCGGGCTGTCCGGGCATTCCGTATCCGGCCTCTCCTTTCATGCCAGGCATGCCGGGCAGACCGTCCTTTCCGGGCTTGCCGGAGAGTCCAGGAAGTCCAGGCTCTCCCTGAAAACATCTAATTAGAAAACAAAACAGATCAAGACAACTAGTACCTTGAATCCAGGGGCTCCGGGCATGCCGGCGGCTCCGGGCTGTCCGGGAAGTCCAGCGAGTCCGTCGTTACCGGGGAGTCCGGGGAATCCGGCCTCTCCCTTCATTCCGGGGTATCCGGGGGGTCCGGGGCGGAGGTTGAGCTGGGTGGGCTCTCCCTTCTGTCCGGGCAGACCAGGCAGACCGTCCTGTCCGGGGGCTCCGGGGGATCCGGGGCGTCCGGACGCTCCCGGCAGACCGTCGTCTCCCGCGTCTCCAGGCATTCCGTTCATGCCGGGCAGTCCGCGCTCTCCCTGGGGTCCGGGCAGACCGGGGTATCCACCGCTGCCCTTCTCTCCCTTGGTGCCAGGCGCGCACTGCGAGCACTCTCCTCCGCGCTCTCCCTTCGGTCCCGGGATTCCGGGAAGTCCGGGCACTCCGTCGCGTCCGTCGTATCCCTTGGGACCACCGGGTCCGCGGGGTCCGGGCGCTCCAGGCAGTCCGTTCAGCGAGTCTCCGGGGGGTCCGCGCACTCCAGGCAGACCCTGCTCTCCCTTGCGTCCAGGAGCGCCGTCGAGTCCGGAGCGTCCGTCCTTTCCGGGCAGTCCGGGGATGGACTGTCCGGGCATTCCGCGGGATCCAGGCTCTCCCTTGGGTCCGGGCAGACCCTCGAGTCCCGGTGATCCGCTCTGTCCAGGAGCTCCGGGCAGGCCAGAGTCTCCCTTGTCTCCCTTCAGTCCGGGGAGTCCCTCCATTCCGGGGAGTCCAGGCGCTCCGGGGCCTCCGGGCTGTCCGGTGGGTCCAACAGGTCCAGGCTGTCCGGGAATTCCGTCAGATCCGGGAGGTCCGGGCTGTCCCTGGCGTCCAGGAAGTCCGGGGGGTCCGGGCTTTCCGTCAGCAAAGTCACCGCCCTGAAACGTATACATTGAATTTAAATTTCACGAAAATCCAGACAACAACCATGCAAAATGCGAAGCCACTCACTCCAGGGGGTCCGGGAGGGCCGAGGTTACCCTTCTGTCCGTCGCGTCCGGGGAATCCGGCCTCTCCCTTCTGTCCGGGAAGTCCGGGGTGTCCGGGCAGACCGTCCAGTCCGCGGTCTCCCTTGAATCCGGGCGGACCCGGGTTTCCGGGGCGTCCCTCCTTTCCCTGCAAACACAAACATTACAAACTTGTAAAATTTATATAGTTGAAAAGTAAAATAAGAGTGTAAAAAACTCACGCGGGGTCCGGCGGGTCCAGAAAGACCCTTCTCTCCCTTCATACCGGGCAGACCGGGCTGTCCGGGCAGTCCTCCGGCTCCGGGGTATCCGCGGGGTCCGTACTCTCCAGGGTCTCCCTGCAACCATACACTATTAGAACGGGCACAAACATGCAGACATCATGCAAAGCGGTAGTGTAGCAGCTGCACTCGGCAATCTCTCTCTCTCTCTCTCTCTTCTCTCTCTCTCTCTCTCTCTCTCTCTCTCTCTCTCTCTCTCTCTGGCAAGCGGGAGGGTTGGGGGGTATGGCGCACTCTCTAGCCGGGGGGTGAGGGCGGTCTCTGTCATGCCCCTTGCCTTCTCTCCCTTGTCGCCCGAATATCCCACGGGTCCGATGATGGTGCCCTTGTTTCCGGTGAACTCTAGCGGGTTGCCTGGCTGTCCCGGCGGACCCGGCTGTCCCTGGTCTCCCTACAACGGCAAAACATTCACCTTTGTTCCCTTCTCTCCGTCGGCTCCGCGCGGACCGACGATCGATCCGGATCCGGTGAACTCGCGGGGTCCCGGCGGACCGGGCGGACCGGCCTGGCCCATATCTCCCTAGGACAAGACAGCGGGTGAACAACGACACAGCGGCACACACACAACATGGAAAGCAACGAGAAAGGGTGAGCTAACTTGTTGAAAGCAGTTATGATTCATGATAATCGAGCAGGTAAAACACTCTTTAACTGAATAGCTGTGTTCGAAAGCAGTTATGAATGATTAAGAAAAGCAACTATCTGTTTAACTAATAAATGGAAGTAAGCCATGCACATAGAGCGGTCACACACTTGAAGCGAGGGACGCGGACCACTTACCTATCCACTATCCCCTCTTCTTCCCTCTACCCCTTCACCCCACTCACAGGATCTCCCTTGGGTCCGATGTTTCCGATTCCGGGGTTTCCGGGCTGTCCCTGCTCTCCGGGCGGTCCACGGGGTCCCGCCTGTCCCACGTCTCCGCGGTCTCCCTTCTCTCCCGGGAATCCGTCACGTCCAGGCGCTCCGGGAAGTCCGGGCATACCAGGCATACCTCCATCTCCCTGGAACAAGGGGTTAGAGAGAGCGAATAGAGTCACCTCACCTTCTCTCCGGGGGCTCCGGCGTATCCAATAGCGGGCTCTCCCTTCATTCCAGGCTGTCCGGGGGGTCCGGGGAATCCGGGCAGACCGGCGGGTCCGGGCATACCGGGGATACCGGCGGCTCCGTCGGTTCCGTTGCATCCGTCCCATCCGGGCGCTCCCGGGGGTCCGGGCTCTCCGGGGTGTCCGTTGGCTCCGTCGTTTCCGGGGAATCCGGGTACTCCGACCGGCCCGCGGTCTCCCTTCATACCCATAGGTCCGGGCGGGCCCTGAGCTCCCTTCTGTCCCTTGGCTCCGACGAGACCCTCGGGTCCGGGGAATCCGCGGATGCCCTGCACGCCGGGAGGTCCCTGCGGACCAGGCGATCCCTGAAAGAGAGAAGGTTATCAATCATGATCACGTAATAACCTAATCAATACACCCCAGTGGTCATTAGCTGCTCAGGTGTGCAGGTGTGCGTCTAGCTATACAGCTGCCACTCTTTTTCCCCGGCTAACTTCCCCTCTCTCATCATCGATCCCACTCTCTTTTTCGATCGCAGCCTCACCCGCATTTATCTTGCCCCTCTCTCACTAGCGCTCCCGAGCCTCTCACTTTACAATTGGCGCTAGAGATTGGAGGATCGATTGATTGGGATGCTGCATCTGCTATCTGCTGCTGCGACTTTCTCTCTCTCTCTCTCTCTCTCTCTCTCTCCCTCTACGTAACTTGTGGTCAGAGAGGAGGTGACAGCAGACGCATAGTTGACCGCGAGAGGGTCAGTCAGAGAAATGCCAGACAAAGGATACGAATCACGGATCGAATGACACAAGTGATACAATCGCTCCATCTCATTGCTCATATGAGCGATTGGCTAAAATAAATAAACTCGCGAAACATTGAAATTGCGCTAATCAAACTACCGGCACATCTGGCTACAGTAATCGAAAACAACGCTACCGTAACCCACCATGGATCCCTTCTCTCCGACGCAGAAGCAGCCGCGGTTACTGCAGTCGCGGCATGTAGTTTGCTGAAATGGATACGTTTACTGACCGATACGTTTCCCTCTTCATAGATACGTTTCACCCCAGAACTGTCGAGAGAGGTGCGAATTCCATCAGATGCTCAATCAATCTCATCACTAGGTGAATTGATAGAGAGGGCTAGGGAGAGAGGCATAGGGGGTGATAGCGCGAGCTGTAGTGTAACATTGCAGGAGGTTGGGGGAACAGACAGCACTCTCTGCCTCTGATAGCAGCTTGATTCGACGGGCAAAAAGGACAGCAGAAGCTGCAGCAACTGTCACAGACAGAGAGGAGTACTGTACGCTAGCTAACGGACTTATGAGTGGAAGTGCATTGATCTGCGTGGAATGGTGGTGGAAGAATGTAGAGACAATAGCAGGGAGAAATAGAAGACTGTGAGAAAGCGAATGCAAATGAACGCGTACAAAAGTGAACTGTGATGAAGGGCAGTGAAGAAGAGAAGCAGAGAAGCAGAGTGGGGGTAGCGTGGAAAGATAACTCAGAAATTGAGCCAGCAGTAGACGTAAATAGTAGCAGGGAAAATGCAGAGCAGCAAAATGTGAAACAAATACAATAATACCATCGCACAAAATTACAGTACCCCTCAAAAAGTACCGTAACACTCACCGATGAGACCTCGACTGCGAGGTAGACGAGCGCCGACGCCACCAGCAAAGGCCTAAACGGACCATTGGAATCACACAGGGACCATTGGAATCGGGAAGGGACCATGTGCTCACCATAGCGGTATGCTGGGCCTCATGGTGGACGTGGGTGCTGCCTGCTGGTCGCGGCTCGGTGGCGAGGAGTGGCGGATCCACGGCGGCGAGGGGGGCGGGGCCAGCGAGGAGCGAGCAGACAGGCACGAGAGAGTGCGGCGAGGCGAGAGGGCCAGACAGCCGGCATACGGTCAGTGTAACAGGGTGGACGATGTGTTGTTGTTTGTCTGGCGGAAGAGAGAGGTGTCAGGGTACTTGGTCAGTCGGTCTGCACGGCCTGAGGGGATGTTCCTCGCCTACTTACTCACCAAAGCATGCTCTCCAAGCCCTTGGAAAATGTCCTCGCTCCTTATACGTTGCTGTAGTACGGTAGTCACTGTCCCTGCAACCCTCCTAACAACACCTTTTCCTGTTCTCTAAACCTCTAATAATACCACATACACATTCGGCTCATTCGCTCTCTTCCCTGGAGCTTCCCTACTGCTCTCTGGATAGTGTAAACTCATTCATTACTCGCGCCGCATTGCAAGAATCTCTCATCCGCCAAGCAGCAGTGTTGCTAGTAGGGACACTCTGACCCCTTCCCAGCTCACATCTCGTATCTCGTATCTCAAGAATGCGAACGTTTCACACAACTCCAAAAGTCTTGCCAGTACTAGAAAGCCTCTCTGACCTTTCACTTTCAAAACGTATCCGCAGCTTCTCCCATGGAAATCCGATCTCGCTGACTCATCCATATCCTATCAGGCTCATCATCTTTCTACACTGACATTTCCCCACACCATCCCTGATATGTAAACAGTACAATGTGGTCAGGCTATCCCAAGACAAAACATAGCATCCCCTTCTTCTCCTGCCAGACATCTGGAGCAGAGAGCAGATAGGAAAGCAAAGGAGAGAGAGAGAGGGGGGGGGGGAGAAAGAGAGAGAGAGAGAGAGAGAGAGAGAGAAAGAGAGGGAGAGAGAGATCGGCAATCGATACACTCTCACTAGCAAGTACGAGTTCAAAACACTCTCCACTCAAGCAACTGACACGTACGTATTATGTACACTTTTATCCTCGATTCAGAGTATAAATAACAGACAACAACAACCAGCACAACGCCAAAGATCCTCTTACAGTACTCCCCGCTCCATCTACCGTACCCTCTACCGTACCCCTCAGACCCTCTTGTAGCGAGAGGAGACGTACGCGGGTCCCTCCTCGAATGCCGGGTTCGCTCCCTTCTCCGCCTTCTCCTGCTCGCGAATGACCTTCCAGATCTCGATGTCGCGCCAGTCCGCCTGAATAAATCAATCGATAAATCAATAACCCTGCAACCTACAGTAACCCATCTACAGTACACCCACCTTGGCAAAGTCGGGTCGGGGGTTGTGCGTGGGTTCCGTCTTCTCCTCGAACTCCTTGCCAAAGTTGAAGTGCTCGTTCTGACCGTACAGGTCCTTTTCGCTCTGAAAACAACGTACAGTAATTCAAGTACCGTACCCCTACAGTATCCCCTACCGTAGCGCCCTTGTCCATGAGCTTCTCCATGTTCTTCCAGTCTCCCTCAGGGTCGAGTTCGGCCAGCTTCTTGAGCTTCTTCAGTCGCTTCTTCTCCTTCTTCGCGTCCTTCTTCGCCTACAAGAGGGATGATCCCTCTCTCTCCCTCCCTCCCTCCTTACCTTCTTCTTCTCCTTCTTCAACCGCTTGATCGTCTTCTTCAGTTCGGGGTCCATCTCCTTGATGGGAATCAGAGCCTCGTCAGCCGCCTTCTTCTTCGCCTTCCGCTTCTCAATCTCATCGGGTTCTGCAACGAAAACATGAGATACTGTAAGAGTACTGTGCCCCTCTGTAACATACTGTAGCACACTTCCGAAAAGGAGAGCGATTCAATCGCATTGATCCATCCTCATCTTCTCCTTTTTTCCATCTCCTCTGCACTTTCATGATCCGTGTCGCATACACACACATCTCTCTCTCTCTCTTCCCACTTTTTTCGTGGCATTTTCTGATCGCCGCTGCCGCTTTTCCTCTCCGATTCTCTCTATTTCTTCTTCTCTCGCTTCTTCCTCTCCTCTTCTTCTTATTGCCAGCAAACATCTGTGCTAATATCAGAACAGAGAGGGAAGGGGGTACGTGTGGAAAGTGAGTGTTGGGGGGAGAAGGGGGATCCGCTAATATGAGACAAGGACTCTGCGGTGGCCGCCCGAGCGGTGTTGCGCTTTTGAAGTACACTTCCCCATCGCCCGATCTATCAGGCAAATGTCCACTGCACATATTACACACCCATCCCTAGCCGCGCGGCGCGCGCTCCGCTACTGTTGGCTCCACATTGTAACGCGATACGCGATCCCACCGGCGGCTGTTACCGTATCGTACAGTAGCTCGGGAGCATGTTCCATCTAGTGGTCATCTCATCATCGCATCTCGCGCGCATCGCGCCGCGTTGTAAAGTGTTCCTAGCACGGACACATTGAGATGGGGCAAGGGGAGGGTGCGAAAGAAGCAACAGGGATGTTGGATGTTGCAACTCTCTCTCGCGCCGCAGCAAAAACATTACGAGCACACACATGTGTGCGTAGCCGCGAACGGCGGCGGTTGTAAACACCAATCAATCAATAATCAATCGATAAATCCATACCGGGCGTGGGCATACGGATGGGCTTGGGCGCGCATCCCAGCTCCCACAGCCGCTTCGTCTCTTCGTCAGCGTCCTCGCGGTACTTGGGCACCTGCAGAGGAGTACTGTATTTAGTATTTAGAACATTGGGTACTGTAGTCATACTGTAATACCGTACCCCCAACTCACCTTGTACTCCTCGACGTGGTCGACGCGAATCATGCGGCGCAAGAGCTGAAAACAGTGAATTGTCAGACAGTGAATTTTCGAAACAGTGAATTTTCACTACAAGATAATGACTATAGGGGAAGTGACAACCCTAATAACAAAGCGTATATTTCAACAAAAAAAAACCCCAAAAACACGCACCGATATTCCGTTGAGGTTGTCGACGGCGAGGACCGTACTCCTCTGGTCCTGGTAGCACAGGAAGCAGAAGCCCTTCGACTTGCCCGTCTTCTGGTCGCGGATCAGGTTGATGTTCATCACTTCACCGTACCTCAACGAATGATACGGTTATGGTACTGTATTCTCGAGTTTATGACTCATTTCCGCTCTGATCTATGGCCATCTATTGCTCATCTTGACTATGCGCGCTCGTCTCGATTGTTTAGAGAGACAGAAAGTGCAGATTGCTTCCAGGATCTCCCGTCCTCTCTTCACTTGTTGCTTTGTGTTTATAGACTGCACTTTGGCACTCTGGCAATGTGCGAGTCCGCGCAGTTTATACAAGACGTAAACACATCATCTGGGGCGAAACGCATCATATGCTTCGCAAGTGGATTAGGTGTTGCCGGCAAGAGTGCAAGAGGGATCGGATTTCTGCTGGTGGATCTGTCACCCTTGTTTTACGGCCTCTGTATAGGCTCTGTACGTGTATCGCTCGTGTTGTAATGCGATGGAAGATTCGAGATTGCCGGGGTCGCAGGCCAGCCAGCATCGGGGCAGGAAAGGGGGTGGAAAAACGAGGCACTCGGACGAGGGAGATTAATTCGCTGTCGACGAGTGGACAGCTGCCATGGCCCGTGCCCGACGCTGACTCATTCTAATGTAACAACGAGTTGCGAGAGGGAGGGAGGGATGAGATGAGAGAATGGGGACGGGTGTGGGAGCAGAGTGTTGCACGAGTGGCATGATAGATGGATCAGTGGAGGTGTTAGCTCCGCACCGTGCACTCGCAGCAATGAACGATTTGAATTGTATCCTTCTAACTTCTAACGTCATCCATGTACATTCGAGGATAAGTGGACTGGAGTAGGTGGCAGTGAGTGCATGGAGTAGTGTGATATTGTTTCGATTATTACTTTTTCAATATTTACAATGTTTATCATTCACAATCATATTTTCTTGATTCATGAAGTGAAATGCGCAATAGGCATAACCTTCTCTTAAAAATTGATACTGATCGAGAAATGAAGCAACTCACTGCGAGAAGACGGAGATGACGTCTCCCTCAGTGAGATCGTAGGGAAGACCGCCGATGTACACCTGAAACATAAAGAATTCTAAACTCATGAAAAAAAGATGATGAACAAGCCGGGAACAATAAACAACAACAAAAAACATGCACTCACCCATGCGGATTCGGCGTACGTCTGATGCCACGACTTGCCGAGGTCGCCGGACATACCGAGCTGCAGCTCGCGCTCATTCAGCTTGTTCTGATTCTTGATATTTGTTATAGGGTTCATCTTGAACCTGAAAAGTATTAGAAGATGTTTGTGAAATTATGAAACAGGCCTGGCATGACACGGATGGGCGGGATAATACAAGGTATCACAAAGAAGTAGTTTCAATCGACAAAGAAAGTGATTCCCACATCTGATAAGAGTCAAAAAAATATATCAAAATTTGATAAAATCCAAAAGCGAAACAATAAAATGAGAAAATAAACAAAACAGCTGATCGAAAATTTGAAAAACCGAATACTACACTCCGTGATAATCAAATGGACTGAAATTTCCAACGATTATCGCGATATTCGTCAAACAATTTTTCGAATCTTCGGACTAGAAAAATACTTTCTGGTATTGTATTGCTGTTTTGTTTGTTTTAGTGTTGCCTTTTTCCATTCTACTGCTCGCATCTTTTCAGAATGGATAGCTTGGGCAATTTCATGGAAGGAGATCATATGGATGAGCTGGAGAGGGAGCTGAATCTCGACATCCCCGTCGCGAGTACCTCCGCCCTCGAAAAGGAACCGGCATCACAGGAGCAACCGGAAGAGCAACAAGAAGTCAGTTTTATATTACTAAAAACATTTATCAGTGATCTTAGTGAAAACAAGAATTCAGGAGATCGATTCAGTAATCTCGAGATTTGATTAAAACTACCGTAATCTTAGGACGAGGCATGGCCGGATTGCGACGACGTAGTGGTGCTGTCGGCGCTGAACGAGGCGTACTCGGAGCTGGTCGGCCACTTGATCGACAACACCAAGAGGCAGCTCGACGCCAACAAGCGCAAGCAGGTACGCACACTAGACTAGTGATGATTCAAACCCGAAAGATTGCATTGAAAAAGGTTTCCAATCCCAAACTGACCTATACACGATGACTCGTTGTTTAGAAGGAGGTGGAAGCGAAGATCCGGGCAGCGCGCGAGAGCGACCAGTCTGCCGTGAAGAAGGTGCCCGTCTCCATGTTCCTCCCGCCATACTTCAAGGACGAGAGCGGCATGGTCAGAGAGGATCCCTTTTTTTGTTTGACTACAGTGTAATTTAGGTTTAATTCTTTCAGTGTCCTCCGCAGAACGACGAGGCGAAGCGCAAGCAGGAGAACATGCTCTACGACCCGCTGGTCAAGGAAGACAAGAAATGTGAGTGAGCGATCGCTGAGTTGAACCCCTTCTCTGATATCCGTCTAGGATTCTGGCGAAATGAAATATAGCAAATATGTGTTGATCTTATATGTTTTGACTTTTCAGGGAGTCCGCAGGAGCTGAAGCTGCTGCGCGCCTCTGTCAAGGCGTCGATGCTGCAGAACAAAATGACGCAGCTGATGTCTCGGTATGGTCCTGGTATCGTAACCCGTGTAGTTTTATTTATTTCAGACGCGAGCTTTTGGTGGAGAAAATTCGTCTGTCGGGAGTGGAGACGAGCGAGGAGGAGAAGACGACGTGGAAGGAGGAGATTCTGAAGATTGACCGGCAGATCAAGTGGGAGCGGCAGCAGCCGGAGGAGCTCATCCTCAAGGGAGACCCCGACAACGTCGATTGGCACAGGATCGCCAATACTGATGTGAGTATACAATATAGCTTGCGCCAGAGCGATAGTTTTCGATCTACCTCGCTTGCAGTTCGAAACACGGTACCATAACCGTCTGCCTCTCTTGTTTTGCGTGCTATTACCGAGAGCTGACTCTCCGTCTTCCTCTGGTCTACCCCACCTTGCGCAACTTATTGCGAGAATAGAACTATATCTAAATATAATACTGATCCATCTCCATTCAAAGTTCACATTGAGGTCACCTAGGCTCTGAAACTTGACTGAAACTCCTCTTGATCTTGATCATTTGTGGTCGTGTTCAGATGAAGGGCGCTCGCACGCCGGAAGCGCTGCGGCTCAAGTGGGTCAACGAACAGAGCCCCAGATGGAACAAGGTAAAGTTGTTGTGGTTGTCCTTACGTTATTGTTGTTTACGTTCGCTTTCCAGGGACCTTGGTCGAAGGAGGAACTGGCGAACCTCAAGAAATACGCCAAAGATCGCTTCGTATCGTGGGCGAGTTTTTTTTATGTTGTTTGAAGAAGCAAAAGAGCCGTGATTGTTTGACAATGGTAGTAGAGTTTCATATGACGATATGTTTGATTGCCGAATGAATTTCATGATCGTAACAGATATCGTTCAGCCTATGGTGGCGGAGCGTCTGGGCACCGGTCGGAGTGCGTGGATGGTGTTCGAGAAGTACAGGAGCGAGCTCAACGACGAGATGCTCAGGCGGTGGGTGGTTGTTTACTTGTTTGTTTATTGGTTGTTGTTTACCTCAGTGAGTGGACCCGCGAGGAGGACGAGAAGCTGATGAACCTGGTGCACGTGCTGCAGCTCAATGGAAACGTGCAGTGGGACAAGGGTGGGTTGGTGAATAGAGATTTACGGAAAGCAAACTAATTGCATTCGATACGCAGTGAATACTCTTACATTTGTTGCAGTGTTCTCTCACAATTGTTTGAAAATTTCAACCTTGTGCTTGAATGAGCATTAAGACATTTTTGAAACAAGTTTTGGATTCACGTCAATGAAAACAGAATGATATTACGTTCTTATGTTTAACGCTGACAATCATATACATTGTGAAACGTATTTGTATCCTAGTTTTGGTGAAACGTATAGTTATAGTTATTACTTGTTGCAGTGACGTACTACATGCCGGGTCGTACGCGACAGCAGGTGCGCACCCGCTACACGCGCACCCTCGACCAGACGGTCAAGCACGGACGGTGGACGGACGAGGAGGATCTGGTGGGGGGCGGAGAGGGGTATCGGGTCATGGCAGTGTAATAGTACTAGCAGCCTGTGATAGTACTAGCAGCTCGGATAAAGCGCTCTATAAGTCTGTGCGCGACTCTTTGTGAAACCTCTAAGTATAGTCATAACACATCCAAATGGATTGATTTGATTTGATATGATATGGAACTGTGTGTGTTGCAGCTGTTGATGTGTTCGATCGGCCGGCACGGCGCCAAGGACTGGGTGCAGGTGGCGAAGGGAGTGCCCGGCAGGAGCGACGGACAGTGCAGGGAGAGGTGCGAGGCAACTGTTTCGGGGATTGGGGGGGGTCAATCAGCACGTTCATTGTGTTGAGAACACAAAGTAGCATGTTGTTTCAGTGGTGAAACATATTTTGTAATGTTTTGGATGCAGATTGTGGAAAATCATTTGTAGATGGGTGAACGTGCTGGATCGGATGAACCGCGAGAGTGACTGGACGGTGGAGGAGGATGAGAAGCTGCTGTTCGGAGTGGATGTGCTCGGCAAGGGTGAGTGAGAAAGGGGGGAGAGAGTGAGAGAGAGTGAAGATCCCCGCTGTTCAGGCCATTGGGCGAAGGTGTGCCAGCTGCTGCCGGGCCGGAACGCCAAGGACTGCCTGATGCGCTTCCGCTCGCTGCTCTCCACCAAGATGAGGGTGAGTGAATAAGCTCGAATTCAGAATCAGGATCAGAATATGTATCTCGAGTCATGTAGCACTCAGTATCAATAACGGTTTCGTTGTCCCGATGATGCGTACGTGGTATTGGTAATGCAAGTGTTACTATCAATACTCTACTCGCTCAAACTCGAGTTACCAGTACTCACTGATACTTGTAGTTGTGCAACGCGCAGTTGACCAAGCTGTCGGAGGCGTCTCTGTCTGGTGCGGACAAGCCGGGAGGAAACCACCGGGAGAGGGGCATTATCAAGGTGGCCAGGGTGAGTAGGGGATTACGGTGGGTATGAGTATTGTATATTTGGCGTTTTAGGTGTTCCGCAAGTTTAACGAGGTTATGGGCGGGGATGACGTGGACGGGAGTGAGTTCCGGAAGAATGTGGCCAAGGTGGGTCGGATGAAGGGAGGTGGACAGGAGAGAGTGTTGTGTTGTAGTTGACTCGGGAGACGAAGAGCAAGCACCTGGCGCGGCAGGATGTGACGCGGCTGAGGCATCATAGGATCACCGACGAGGAGAAACAGCTGCTGGAGAAGGTATGGGGGAGGAGTGTTCGTGCGGCTTCATCGTCGCGGAACTGCTTTGTTAGAGTATATAGTGGTTGAAACGTATTTGCGAGGTAGCAATTAGTGTAGAATGTTTTCGTTGTGTCACCTGTATCTACATTAGTTATGACAGCACATGACTACTTTACTAGATAATGGAAACGTATTTCTTCTGTGTGAAATAGTGTAATATTGTGGTTGTAGGGTCTGGAAGAGATCAGTGCCCGTTCGGGGGCGGACAAGCACGCGCGACTCGTCGACCTCATCCAGAAAGTGCCCCTCGATCAGGAGTGAGTGGGGGATCTGGATTCTGATCCTGTATTATGTTTTATACTTGTATTATTTTTCTCTGGATCAAACATGATGGACATATGCAAGATTAGTGTTGTTCATTTCTTGAAACGTATTTTGGGTGACTTAATCTTTTTTTAGGGAGACGTTCCGCATGATCCGGCAGGCACATCTGCGTATGCGGCTGTACCGCCCGAAGCGCATCTTTAAGTCGTACGGGGAGAAGCAGCGGCGCATCCGCAAGAAGCTCGTGCTGGCAGACTCGGAGTGGATCGACGTCGAGTTTGGAGAGGACGTCGATGAGGTGGTCATGCTATGAGGTTCATGTCAATATGATATTGCCTGCGTAGTGTGCCGTTAATATTGTTGTATCTATGAAACATATTTGTATTGTGCATTTCACTGTGTTACAGGAGGAGCGCCGTATGCGCGTGACGGAGGCGCTGTGTCAGGTGGTGCGCAAACACGACCAGTACGAGCTGAAGAAGCAGAGTCTGGTGTACCAGGAACAGGCTCAGGACGAGGTCGACGCTGTCATCACGCAGGTGGGCAGGGCGACTATTGATGGTAACTGTGAAGTAGTGTGTATTTTCCCTATTACCAGTGAGGAAGTTGCCAATTTTATCGGTTGGCTTTTTCTAATTGATGATTTTCCCAACTGTATGATGTGAACTGTTTGTGAAACATACTCTCTCGGTTCGATGTATTGCCTATTGTGTCTGGTTGCAGGCAGTGGTGGTTCGCGGGGCAGAGATGGCTGCGGCGTATGCGCGCGGAGAGCGAGTCGACTGCTCGCTCGCCGCCGGAAACGTCCTCCCCCCAATGACAACCACTATGGCTGCCATGGAGGCCATCAAGGTGCGTCGGCTGGTGCTGGATGGTGCTGGTGCTGGTTCTTGTACTGGTGCTTCTGGCTTCTAGTGATGACGTCATGGTTTCAGGCAGACCGCTCCCGTCTGCACCTGTCGGCGTTTGGTCTGTTCAACACTGCTCTCACTCCCGCCAAGGACAGGGACGTGGCGGTGCGGCCTGTGGAGGTGGGTGTGGAAGTATTGGGTATTCTAAGTCCATCGAATGTGCGATTGGTGAATGCTCAGTGTGACTGTAGTGTTGGTGGGGTGAAACCTAACATGTGCTGGAAGTGCTTGAGTGCGCGGCTTCTGGTGTTTGTATTAGAGAGTTTGGGTATTCGAAGTTGATCGAAAAAAAACATACACTGGGAAACATATATTAACAATTAACACTTTTTCTTATCTAGTTTCTTTGACCGATGTATATGATGACACTATCGTATCATTTAATCATTATCAGTATACCACGAGTATTCTTTTTGCAGGGCATCGAGGCTCAGTCGGAGCGCATGAACATCCAGCTGTCGGCCGACATCAAACAGAACGAGAACTACCTGCGGCTCAAGGCCGAGATGCGCACTCTGTTCAGCCAGTGCATGGTCTGGGAACAGGCCATCGATGATGAGGTGCGTGCAGGAAGACGTTAAGAATTGCATACTGTAGTTCCCATTGTTACCGTATAGTTTTGAGAACGTGCGCCGCGCGCGCTGCCAGCAGCACGTTGCCCTGCTGCAGCGGGAGATGGAGGAGAGCTTCCCGCCGTCGGAGATGAAGAGGAGGGAGAAGGGGTGGAAGAGGAGGGAGGAGGAGAGAGAGGGGGAGGAGACGGAGGAGACGGAGCAGACAGAGGACAGCCAGAGTGAGTGGACGGAGAGAGGGTATGTGTGAGATGTGAGTGTATGTTTCAGATGGCGAGGAAGAGGAGGTGGAGGAGCAGCCGAGGAAGACCCGCTCTCGTGTAAAGGCCAAGGAGCAGGTGCAGAAGGAGATGGATGACACCATAAACAAGGTCAGTATTTGTAGGAGTGTTGTTTTGTTTACTTGTTGTCTAGGTTGTGGAGACGGCGTGTAAGAAGCGCAGCGGCGGCCGGAGGAGAGCGGCGCCTCCCGCGGAGGAGCCTGCCAAGAAGAAGGCGCGAGAGGAGAGGGAGGAGGAGGTGGAGGAGGAGGCTGGTCCATCGGGTATCGGGGAGCAGCAGGATGAGGCTGGTCCGTCCGGTGTTAGACAGGATGAGAAAATGAAGTAGACTCGCGTATTGTATGACATATGAAATTATTACGGTCCTCATTGATTTCGGTTACAGATCTTATCGGTTTTCCCCACGGTTATGAATTACCTTTTTTGTTTTGAGTGAACATTTTGGATCCAGCTATCTAGCATGACTAACGTTGTATAGTAGTATGTGTAAAATTGTTGTGTTTATGTTGTTTCTGTAAAGAAGTGTTGAATAAATGGTTGTTTTGGACATTGTGTTGGATTCGATGCCTGGGAGTGGCGTAAGTAATCGCTAAGAAATATCGTTTGAATGGATCAGTTATGGGAAGTATTGATTTATCGATTGTTGTGTCAGAGTGAGTGATGGTGCAGTGTCCGGGCCCGGAGCGGGTGGATCTGAATGTGGACAGGGAGCTGCTCGACCCGAAGTTTGACGGCTACAAGCTGTCCCTCGATGCACTCGTCAGCTGCAAGACCAGCCGGCTGACTGGCAAGGGTAGGGTTGGAGGAGGAACATACATATTGTGGCTGGCTATACGTTTCATTTTAGTCAAATCATAGTTAAATTGCTATGATTGTATTATATCGGGCATGTTTGATCTGTTTTTGAAAAGTGTGTGTTGCATATTTTAACTGGGTTGTGTAAGTACAGTCAGTGTAAGAACTACTGTAGTTTCGGTACATACGTTGACGCCTTTCAGTGTTGCTGCGCAGTCAGTCGCAGTCGCAGTTCTCTCTGCAGCACGCGCGCGTGTGGGCGGCGCACAACCCTCTGTCGGGTGGAGTTGGGGAGGGACAGGGGGAGGGAGGAGGCAGGAGGTTCGTACTGGCTATGGACGATGGCACGGTCAGGGAGGTGCAGTACGATGAGGTGGTGAGTGCGTGGTTTGGCATTTGGTGTATCGTGATTTCACAGCTTTGAATTTCAAAAAGGCAACTTATGTTGACTGATAGGTTTCACAGCTAGTATGTTTGTGACAAGTTAGGCATTTATGTTGATGAACAAATTTTATTCGACGTTTATAATGATATCTTAAAAAAATATATAATGTCTGTTTGTCAGGAGGACCGCTGGTCTGGCTGGCGTGTCGTCGCCCGTCTGACCGAGGCGTCTGGGGAGCAGGAGAACGTCTATCCCGCCACGGTGGGTGGTTGGGAGTATTTACTAGTGCGCTGTGCGTATCCAGTATTGAAAAGGTTTGTCGAAGAGGTATTAGTTTTCCACACGCCTGGTTCGAGGTACGTAGTCGATGCAGCTTATTTATCGTGTTTTAACACACGTATCGCGCGACTGTTGGTGATGGTGTATAGGTTCCAGGTTGTGATTTGTTGGTTGTTGGTTGTTCACGATCTATTTACGAAAGACGGATTAATGTCCAGAGAGTCTGGTTCGAGATGATAGAAATGTGAAACGTATAAATTTTAGAATATTATTATACAATTTATACAATTCCCCGTTCCCTTTTCAGATCCGCATCCTGGATGCGTCGACTGCTGTGGTGGCGGACGGAGTGGGCGGACTGACAGTGTATGGGACAGGCGAGGGAGAGTGGACGGTGAGTGGGGAGTGTGGGAGTGGAGTAGTTGTGGAAAGAGGAGCTGCTTCTTTCGAAGATCATCAATAGTACCGAGTACTGACCACTAATCATGTTTGCGATTCCGAATTAAACGATCACTCATTATTGCGGGTTGTTCGAGGGAAGTAGGTTGATCATTTCGTGAAAATTGCGTGAATTAGTATTACTAGGAATATGGTATTGCAAAATCATTGTTGCGCGTTGTGCGTGAAGTAGCTTAACCATTTCGTGAAGCGTACAACGCGCGGGTCTGGAATAGGAATGCGGAGTCAATGGTTGCCGGCTGCGTATTGGACAACACGGAGTACGGAGTGGTGAATAGAGAGTGGACGGTGGGAGAAGGAGGAAAAGTGGAGAAGGAAAGTGTGTGTGTGTGAGAGAGAGAGAGAGAGAGAGAGAGAGAGAGAGAGAGAGAGATGGAAAGATGCAAAGAGTGATAGACGTGGGGCTGTATCACTGGGGATAGCGATACCGCATTGTTGCGGGTGGTGTGAGGAGTTCAATAATAAATTGGTGAAACGTAGGATTTGAGGAACAGTCTTCGATCCCATTCGTGCACTTTTCAGCCGCTCTTCTCTATCGACCTGGAGGACGACTGCAACGGAGTGATTGTGGATGCGAGGAAAAGGGAGGGGCAGATAGAGGTGGATGACTGGGATGTCTCTCTCTCTCTCTCTTTCTCTCTGCTCTCTCTCCCCCTCTCTCGCTCTCTCTTACGTGTCTGTTTGCAGGTGGTGCTCCACTCTGTGCAGCCGCAGTCCGAGGAGGGCGGCCGGGGTCTGTTCAGCAACCGACTCGAGTGGATCACGATAGGCCTGGGTGCGTGAGACGTGTGTTCGCTGTGACAGTTTGGCAGTCGTATGTGTAGTGTCTATTTAACACGGTAGGGCGACGCCATTGCCTGTGTCGATTCCGGAATATGGGCATGGCTATGGCTGAGAGTGTGTGGTTCCAGAGGACGGCTCTGATTGGGGGGTGGGGGTGGATAGGGGTCCGGTGACATGCCGATTTGACTCTCTGACAGAGTGCATGATTGTATGTAATAGTGTGCATCTAGAAGATGAGTCAGATGTCTTTGCAGAGGACGCCTCCTCTCCCCTGTCTCTTCTCCGCCGTCGCCGCGTCGACGCGTCGGGGCAGGTGGAGACGGCGAGTCTGCTCGAGGAGACGGGAGTGCTGGTCACTGTGGGAGAGAGGGCGCCCAGGGTGGGTGGGGAGGGGAGAGAGAAGGGGGAAGGAGAGGGAGAGAGAGGGAGAGGGAGAGAGAGGGAGAGAAGTCAATTGTGTTGTGTTGTGTTAAACAGAACTAGTGAGTGAGTGGATGGGTGGGGAGGTTACGACACACATCAGAAAGACAATTCGAAACCGCAAGTCGCATTGATTTTTGTATTGATTTATTGATATTTTTGATTTATTGAACAGTATTGATTTTAGGGTGATGGAAAGGGGAGGGATCTATGTGGTCTGGATGATTGCCGTGATTGTGACTGATGGTGTTTCCAGTTGGTGGCCGACTCTGCCGGTCCCGTCCCGTCCGCGGTAGCAGCGAGTGGAGGGAAGGCGGAGAAGCAAGGTGGGTTGTCAAATGCATTATAATGATAAATTAGGCCGATGGATACTTCACGCAGACTGAACCCGTTGTGTTTTATCTCCGTTGTTGTATTCTTGATATCGGCAGTAAATCAATTCAATTATAAATTCGAATATTACATTGCATCCGCCAGTTTGCAGAGAACTCGGCGGACGCGGCGGCAGCAGGTGACGCGCCCGTGTATGTGTGGACACAGCAGGGAGAGGAGGTGGGAGGAGAGAGAGGAGGAGAGAGAGAGGGGGGGGAGGGGGAGAGAGGAGAGAGAGAGAGGGGGAGGGAGGAGGGGAGAGGGAAGAGAGGGGAGGGGGGAGGGAGAGGAGGGGAGAGGGAGAGAGGGGAGGGGGGGAGGGAGAGGAGGGGAGAGGGAGAGAGGAGAGAGAGAGGGGGGAGGGAGAGGAGGGGAGAGGGAGAAAGAGGGAGAGAGCGGGAGGAGAGAGAGGGGAGAGGAGGGAAAGAAGAGAGAGGGAGAGAGAGGGAGAGATATGTTCCAGATTACGGTGACGTTCTCGCTGCAGTCTGGCAGTGTGGACAAGGCGGACATCCGGTTCGCCACCGGCCCGCGCACTGTCATGCTGGCTGTCAAGGTGGGTGCCTGATTTTTTCGTTGTCTCTTTCCATAGGGTGTGGTGGCTGTGTGCCAGCCCGAAAAGACCCAGTGATATTTTTTTTACAGAAAAACTGCGTCTCACATCAAAAACACAGTAAGAAGCCGTATGTGATAAAACCGAGACCCTAGAAAATGAGCAATCCGATTCGCTCTCGCAAGGTAGCGCGGATCTCATCTAGAAAGATTCTCCAGATAGTTCGGCTTAAAATCCACTCCAATTGTCCAGGAGCACGATCTGTGCGCAAGCACGTTGCATACGTTGTATCGTCATCGGATTCGTTGTGTCATCATTGGATTGCAGCAACATTTCTGTCATCGGTGTGATTGTTTTGTGTAGCATTGATTCTCTATCGCACGCGAATGTGTGCAAAGTGAACAGAACAACTAGTGAACAACATTTGAAAGTGAGAGAGCTATTGTAAAGGCACTTCTATCCAAATTCAACATCAGTGGTAATGGCAACTGGTGCAAATGTGCAAGGTAAATGGCGAATAACTATACATTGTGCATTGAATGAAAATAAAAGTTGAAGGTGCATGTGACTTGACTAGTCGAGCTCGCAGTCTTCTGCATTGGGATCGGCAGGCTGTTGAGCAGGCGCGGTGCTGCTGCTGCCCCACACGTTTCCACTCAGCCACCGGTCCATGATGCGTTCGTTGCGCTCCCTCTCCGTCATGCCCTTGGTCGCCTCCTGCTCTGCCCGTCTCTCCGTCTCCACCCTCGCCTGCTCCTCTCTCCACTTCATCCTGTCCTCCGCGCTCTGCTTCTTCCGACTGTCCTGCTCCCGCTTCTCGACCATCTTGAGAAGCGCCTCTCCCAATCGCACGAGTGCCGCCTCCTTGTCCATCAGTTCGTTGTTCTTGTTCGTCCAGTACTGCTTTAGCGGCACGTCCAAGTCGCTGGCCTTGCGCAGCTTGCGCTGCCATGTCTTCTTCCACGCGCTGTTGTACTTCAGCGATGCGAGCGCCGACTGAAAGAGAGTTTGTACTTCATGTCATGGCTACTCTATGACTTTGCTGAAAACAAACCTTGATTAGGTCCGTATTTTCAACTTTGATGAATCGCAAGATGTGGAAGTAGTCATCGACCATCTTGTTGAACTCTGCTTCTCTCTCCATATGCTGCTCGCTGAGAAAGCTCTTCAGATCGGCGCTCACATTCATATTGGCGTAGGATTTCTCTGAATTGCGTTTTTTTTACTCCCAATGTTAATTAAAATACTCACCTATATCACGTGTGATCAGTTCGTGGGCGTGATAGTAAAGAGCAATCGCGGTGGTCCATAACAAGTGGACAAGGCTCGGGAAGAATTGGACAAGTCGAATGTGTAGCGGAACATGGACAGCAATAGTGGGCGCGTTTAGGAATTGCTCCATTGTGTGGCGAATGAATGGACGCCGGGTGATCCATGGCAGCTATGCAGCTATGTATGACCCCGATGTGTGAGATGGTATGCGCTGTAGGCATGCCTGTGGGTGTCGTCGTCCCGCCCTCCACCCTCCCTCAGATCCGAGTAAATCGATAAGAAGCAATCTCGAGATTACAACTTACAACTATCGTTGAAGAAGTTTGTAGAAGAAGATCAAGAGAGATGAGAGATCATTTTATTTCATGGCACGAACAAATAATTAATAAATTTTATTGTGTACAACTTGCGCCGACTGTCAATTTGCTTCACCAGATATACTGCTTGAAATCGGCGTCCTGGTGTTTGTCTATAGACAGTTGTTGGTGGTGAATAGGAATCGGCGGGGTTTAGGCCATTTTTGAAAAAGTGACGCTTGTAGATCTGAACGAGAGCCTTGAAAATATCAATGTAGATTCTCATATGACAACGGATTGCCGTTGCATATGTGAATGTTCTTCTCACTGCTCCTTTCCAGTAGATGTCCAAAGATACTAATCGCACTGTTTTTTTTACATGTGATGCATTTATTATGCACTACTATGCAACCGTATAAATTAATAATAAAAGTTGTTTAGGACTGCATTCTGCTGGGCGGGACTCTGGGCGGGGCGGTGCGGCCGGATGAGTCGACATGGACGATGGAGGGGGAGAAGTGGGTGGAGGGGGGGAGGGGGGAGAGAGAGAAAGAAAGAGAGAGAGAAAGAAAGAGAGAGAGAGAGAGACGAAGGGAGGGAGAGAGAGAGGGAGGAAGGTGCTCTTCCAGACTGGAGGTGACTCTCTTCAAGGCTGACACTATCGCGTGGGAGACGTTGGTCGAGGGCGATAATCGGTATGTTTTTTTGTTTGTTAAAAAGATTACATTTCCCAATTTCTTGGTTTTGTAATTTGTATGTTTCGAGTAGTAGTGATATTGCTGGTCAAGTTTGCGCGTATAATTGATGTGCACTTAATATCTTTATGCTTGGAGTAGTAAAAACTCACACTAGCTCGCAGGCTCGCACGATGTTCGGATAGACCAAACGTTGCTGTTAGTAGCGGTCTCTTCGAAACGCCTTCAAAATGTGACCAAACTGTGTGTATCGAAGACGTTGTGAAGGGTGTGTTCGAAGAGACTGACCACATCACATCTTTGAATACTCACCCTATTGCAGTGGCCGCTACGTGGCTGATCCGGACGTGGTGGCTGCGATGGCCGATCAACTAGCCAAGTTCACATCCGATCAGGCGGTGGGTGGTACAATTCCAGAATCCTGGAAGCGATGGCCATATCTTATAGTTGCACCGTTCGAATCTACAAGACTGTTGGTTCTTGTCCAACGTGGTGTCGTGACAGTCAAGCCGTTAGAATCTGTTGATCTTGTCAGGCTCTCGACCCGTCGATCGATCCGTTGATTTTGATATGCATACTGTTGATTGTACAATGCCGCCTGTCAGGCTCTCGACCCGTCGGAGCCGTGTTCTTTCAACGTGGCGCAGCTGGAGGAGTGCGACCGGGTGGACGGGGAGGGAGGGGAGGGCGCGATGCGGGTGTGGTGGATGCAGGGGGAGGGCGGAGAGAACGGCAGGGTGGTGGGTTCGCGGCCTTATAACAACCATCTGTCTTTTTTCGCTGTTCCCTTTTGGACAGTCATCGAATGAGGCGTAGGCAGAGGGGGAGAGATTAGCAGGGTGGTGCGTGGTGCCCCTCTCTGTATCTCTGTCTCTCTGTCTCTCTCTTCTTTCCTATCTCCTCTCTCACCTTATACTTTTTCGATTTCTGGATCGCGTATCCACCTGGGTGGTGCGTGACATCTGTCTCTGTGTGTTTCTCCTCTTTCCTGTCTCCTCACGATTCTTATAAGCATTTCTTGATTGCATGTATCTGGATTCGGGAAGTATAGGTTATGTTGTCTTTGAGGCGGACCTGCTGGGCCGTCAGGTGCTGTTCTGCTCGGCCCGCCCTCCCCTGCTGTGCGCGCGGCATGACGTGGACGGTGTGGTGTGGCAGTTGGATGAGCGGGGAGGGCACCACAGGCACACGTATAATGCGCTCGGATACGTGCAGGTGGGCGATGGCGCTCTGATCTACTCGCAGAATGTGTTAATTATTGCGGGATTTGAACATTGAACTATATATGTGTGTTAGTGGATTATTTGTCTTTGTAGAGAATTTGTTGGGTAGGTACACTATATTAGCTAGCGTCTTTGAAGTAACAGGATAATGACACGGTGATACGTATTGTTTGTTGGATACGTGGAGCCTGGCAAGGTTTATGTAAGATTTCTAGTATTTTTCTATATGTCCAGCTAGAATTCGTTCAGCTGTTTGCATGAGTTTGGTACAATGAGATTGGAATGTAATGTAATGTTTATCGTAATCGACTAGAATAGGTATACACGGGAGCAATAAATAACGAAGATGCAAATGCAACAATGTACAGTACATGCTACCGTGATATTTGGGTGGATAGATGCTGCTGCCGTGGGAGACAGACCGCAGTAGAGTGACCGCACCCGCGCCCCCGATGCCTACCCCGGCACCGCCCCCAGAGTGGAGTAGTGCCGCTAACTGTAATTGAGGAAGACGCGCAGAATTGCGCGGTATAGTGCAGTCAGTATACTAGTTCGCTGTATATGATTTCAGAACATTTTTCATGAGATAGTTCGTCAGATTTGTTTTGAATATTTTGGAATTGTCTTCACAAACGATGGAAGTTGGTAGCTGATTCCAAACAGTGCAAACTCTGTGAGATAGGAAAGATTGTTCGAGAGCAGTGGTTGATTTTGAAAAGATTTTTAGTCCATTTCCTCTACTCCTTGACTGAAATCAGATTCTTTTGAACATCTCACATTGGAATGTGAGATGTTTCGTGAACTGTATGTTTCGCTTGTTGATGAAGATTATGGAGATAGTTTGAATGATAATGAATGTTACTGTTTTGACGAAGTACGATGTTTACATTATCTTTGTTGCAAACAATTGTATGGGTGTAAGATGTGATACTAGCCGTTTTTAGGAATATTCTTGTCAGTAGTCGTAAGTCAGTAGTCGCTAGTCAGACTGTTTCGTAATTGCGATTTTGCGATCGAATTGCTATCATCGCACGAGAAACTTCATTCACCTTCGTTCTGTTTCGTAATGCGTGAAATGCGATGATGGATCATCGTGCACATCGTTCTATTGTTCTCTCGTTCTCCCCTGCTCTCTCACGCACTCTCTGCGCCACAGTTCGTAGAATATAAGCGTGCGAAGCGGGGCTATCGTGATTAGCCGCCATTGTAAACGTCGCATCTCGCATGCTCACACAGTGACAGTTATGGTTATAAGTGTATTGTAAAGTCTCTGTCTCTGTCTCACTATCTCTATCTCGATGACCTTCTATGGGATCATAGGGGTGGCATGGTAGCGCAGAATAGAGTGGCAGCGCGCTCACTCGCTTGCACACTGTGCGGTTGACCGGTTTTCCACCACGCGCTATTTCAAGTTGTGTGTGTCCACCATTTTAGTGACACTCGTGCGAGTTTCGATCGGTTTGAATATTGCGTGTGCGTAATGCGCAGTGGTTGTATGCGTGGCGTAGTAATGTTGTCGTTGCTGACTGTGATGAGAGACGGAGAGATGGAGAAAGATGTCGACGATTTCTCGTAGAAGAGATTGGGACGCGGGGCTGTGTGTATTTCGTCGCCACATCTCGGCTCCGTTTTTCTCGTCACCCGATCTGCACGGTTTTGTGATATTTGAATGCTAGTATTGATCGGGTTTATTTGTTGAATGTTTCAGTTTTGCATTATAGTTCTATTGTCGTAACATCGCATCGGTCCTATTGGCCAGTATGTGAACCATATTTCCGCCATTTCCACTATACTTTCACCACATATACCACTCGAGTGAATTTACATCAACATTTTTTTTTGTTAGAAAAGACTAATGGTTTTCCTTTCGCAGGCGTCCAAGTCACTTCGCAAGTACACTGTACCCGCCAGTGATGCCTCCTACGTGGCGATCGCCGAGGCCAGGAACCACGTGTTCGTCTACTGGCAACCGAGCGCCGTGACTGGAGGTGGGAGCGAGGGAGGGAGAAGAGAGAGAGAGAGAGAGAGAGAGAGAGAGAGAGAGAGAGGGAGGGAGAAGGAGAGAGGGAGGAGAGAGAGGGGGAGGGAGTGTTTTCAGACCTGCGCAACCGCAAGTCCGGGGAGCGCGTCTCGCACGCTGCCAAGCAGCAGGTGATCAGTCTGAAGAGGCTGCACGACCAGTGGGATCCGGAGGGAGGCGATGATCAGGTAGGAGGGGGGGGAGGTATCATGATTATCGTAATCTTACTTAGTCATATACATCATCTGTTTCTGATTCTGGAAGTAAATACTTTGAAATGAAAGATCGCAGGGTACTCATAAGTGGTGAGTCGAGGGCTGTCTTTACCTTTATGATTTCAACTCGGCAGAAGTTGTGCGCTGTCTGTTGTTAAGGGGATGAGTGATGAGTGTGAGTGTATCTGTTCAGATCCACGGTGTTCACTGCACCCCTCGCGTTCTCTATATCCTCACCGGGGACTCGATCTACGCCGCGCGTCTCAAGTAGACCGGGGGAAGGGAAGTATTGATTGATTAATTGATTATCGATTGATTGTGACTGATCTGTTGTTTTTGTTTTGATGTTGCTAATGATCCTCCGGTGTTGTGTTGATTTTATAAAGTGTTTATTGGTTTATCAGTGATCGATTTGAGTGATGTGATTATGCCGTTGCGCAAGCCGGCTGCGATATCTCTATATTGATTGTATTGATTGAATTTAATAGTTTATCGATTGATTTGCAGCATAATGAAGTCGTTCATTGCCGTGCCGGAGGGCAGCGACTTCCCTCTCGAGAACCTTCCGTATGGAGTGTTCAGCACCGCCGGTGACGTGAGGCAATCCTTCTCTCTCCCTCTCTCTCCCTCTCTCTCCCCCTCTCCCTTTCTCGCTCCCACCTCTCTCTCCCTCCCTCTCTCTCCCTCTTCCCTCTTCCTCTCACCCTCTCTCCCTCTCCAGTCCCGCCCCCGCATCGGAGTGGCTATCGGGGAGCATATCCTCGATCTCTCCGCCGTCGCGCATCTCTTTGACGGCCCGCTCCTCAAGGACAAGCAGTGCGTGTTCAAGAAGGTACGGTAAGGGGTACGGTACTTGGAATTGGGATACTAGGGTACCGTAGCCAAGAGATACGGTATTTGGATTACTATTTCAGTATTGCAGAAGGTTTCACGAAGTTTCCGAGTTATTGCGTTTGAATTACTGTATTCGGAATGATTTATTTTGAATGATTAGAATACGGTATTTCGATTACCATAACTCTAGGACACTCTGAACGCGTTCATGGGTCTGTCCCGTCCGGCGTGGATCGAGGCCCGCCAGCGCATCCAGCAGCTCCTCTCCAACGACTGCACCACCCTCAAGGTATACGGTAGTCTGGGTTCGGGGATACTGTAATTAGTAGTATGATGATCGTGGTAGGCTACAAGTACATGCCCCGCTTGTGTTGAGTGTAGTGGAGTGAATGAAACATATCTCATAAGAAGTTTATGAATTCTGGTACAATTCGTTTATTGCTTTCCAGGAGGACTCTGCTCTGCGCGCTGCCGCTATCGTTGCCCAGAAAGACGCCACCATGCATCTCCCGGCGACCATTGGTGGGTGGGGTACGGTAGGATACTCTGATTGGTTACGGTAGCGAAGGTCGTGGTAGAAGGTATCACGACAGTTTTTAGGCGACTACACCGACTTCTACTCGTCCATCTACCACGCCACCAACGTCGGCATCATGTTCCGCGGCAAGGAGAACGCGCTCATGCCCAACTGGTACGGGTTACGGTAGTTTGAATTGTGGATACTGTAAAAGTTTGTTTATCTACAGATCAAAGTTATACAACGGTCGACCTAGGGTGGGGGCTCAACGTCCCATTATCCAACGATGAATGTACTGAGTTTAGATCAGATGACGTCACAAGCTTCTTATTAGTTGTATGATAGTGCGACGTTTCAGGAAGTGGCTGCCTGTTGGATACCACGGCCGCGCTTCTTCTATTGTCGTGTCGGGAACCCCCCTGCACAGGCCGCACGGACAGACAAAGGCAGATGATGGTGGGTGGATGGATGGATGGATGGGAAAAGGAATGTGTGGTTTGAATGAGCAAGTGTTGCATAGTACATTGATTATTGACCAATTATGTTTCCAATATGATGATTGAACAAACAAACAGCACGAATTGTAAATTTAAAGTTGAGAGGGTACTCTACCTTTGACTGACAGAGGGAGCATTGGCGATGATTGTGCGTGAACATGACACATGTAAATGGTTTTTTTCAGGAAAAATAAGCTATTGACTCGCTCTCGTGTTGTGGGAGTGTAATTGATTGTGTGAAGTGTAGTTTGGCTGGTTTTGTTCGGTTTGGGTGGGATTGGTGAAAGAGGTGAGGGAGAGTGTATATGGAAACGTGCTTCACTGACTGGGTGGTATCCGAAAGCCGACGTCGAATGTCATTTGCATGCGTTATGATTTGGTGGTGGGTAGGTGGGGAGTAATGCGGCTAATGGATGGAAGGACTATTGGTATACGTTCGTTGTGGGAATAATGGTGAACGTGTAGTTGGTTTTTAGAAGAGAGAGAGAGAGAGAGAGATTTGGGGAGGGAGGAGGAAGAGAGAGAGACTGTTCTTTCCAGCCGCCGAGCCGGTGTTCGGCCCGTCCCGCCTGGTGGACTTCGAGCTGGAGATGGCGTTCTTCGTTGGAGGCGAGAACGCGCTGGGCGAGCCGATTCCCATGGAAAAGACCGAGGAGCACATCTTCGGAATGGTCCTGATGAACGACTGGAGTGGTGGGTGGCGAGGAGGTTGCTTGTATCTGTGGTAGATGTCGACGTCGATTAGCAGTGTGGTTTTGTTTCGCATAGTCACGGCTGAATGAAACGTACTTCTTGGTTTTGATGCGGAGAGGGATAATTTCAGTTGTGATTCACGTTCACGGGATTAACTGACTTCACATGTTGGTGGGCGATCAAGTAGTTGTAGTGTCTTCTATTCGTAGTCGGTATTCCTCAAACTTGTGTGAGCGTTGTGGTAGTATTTCTGGATAATTGTGGAATTGAGTTTCTAAGCGTACCCTGTCCCTCGTTGCAGCACGCGACATCCAGAAGTGGGAGTACGTGCCCCTTGGCCCCTTCCTCGCCAAGAACTTCGGCACCACCATCTCCCCCTGGATCGTCACCATGGAGGCGCTCAAGCCCTTCCTCGTCGACAACATGAAGCAGGTGGGCGGGGCGTGAAGGGGCGGAGCTTGCCAGCGTTGAACTAGGTGAGTGACAGCGGACTTGCAGGAGCCGGCTCCTCTGCCGTACCTGCAGCACTCGGACCCGTACACTCTGGACATCAACCTCGCCGTCACCATCAAGCCGGAGGGAGACGCAGTCGATCACGTCGTCTGCAAGACCAACTTCAAGGTGAGGGGGCGGGGCGAGGGGGGCGGAGCCATGATTGATTGCAGCACCTGTACTGGACGCTGAAGCAGCAGCTCGCTCACCACACTGTGAACGGATGCAACGCGCGTCCCGGAGACCTTCTCGGATCGGGAACCGTGTCCGGACCGGTGAGTGGGCGGGGTCGGCGGGGGCGGGGCTTGGAGAAAGAAAGAAACCTTGCAGGATGAGGGAGGCTACGGCTCGATGCTGGAGCTGTCGTGGCGTGGATCGAAGACTGTGGCCGTCGGAGAGCACACCAGGAAGTTCATCGCCGACGGAGACGAGGTACGGTAGTGGTACGGTGTACGGTAGATTGGAATGGGAGTACTGTAGTTTTGTAACTGCAGGCTGCAGGTTTGAGGTAGATGCAGTACTGTATTTTGAATCATTCTTATTACGATATGCATGAAATCGGTTACTGTAGTACTGTAGGTTACTGGGTTACTGTAACACGGTCCATCTTAGGTGAATCTTGTTGGATTCTGCGAGAAGGACGGTGTTCGCCTCGGTTTCGGAGATTGCCGCGGAAAGATCCTGCCCGCTAGGAAGTTTTGGAGGGGCGGAGTTTAAGGAGGCGGGGCCAAGGAGGTTGTGATAGAGAATGTTTAAACGTTTTGTGATCCTTGCCACACACAGTATTCTTCACTTTTTTGTAATACGTTGTACTTTGTAACAGAGACATAATAGAGAGTGTTTATTATTTGCACGTTGAAATACATGGTTTTGTATGCAAATTTTTTGTGTGAAAAAAATGTGTGATCGATCGATAAAAAATGTGTGATCGTACAATACAAATGTGTGATCGAAAAAATGTGTTTGGAGATGTGTAGGACATCTTCGCATAAATATTTTTTTGAATTAGTGGAAAGAACGATTCCTCCACTACCATGAACGATTTCTCCACTTCGCTCGGACGTTCCCTCGCAAGAACGTTATCTCTGAATGTGGGAAGGAAGAAGAAGAAGAAGAAGAAGGGGGAGAGAGAGAGAACGTGAGTGTAGTTTCGATACGGCTCGTGCGCGCTTCGAGCGAACCGGCAGCCCGTTGCAGAGAGTGTGCACATGATGCCCGTTGCCACTAGAGCACACTCGCGTTGTTGCATGCGGCGAGGCGCTTTCTCCCACGCGACACGACGCGCCTAGAAACAGCAGATGACCGACAGTGAAGAAAGAGTAATAATCATAAAGAGAGAACACGTTAGTCAAAATCATAACGTAACCACTTGTAACCATGTAGATACTGGAGACAGTGTCCTGTTTCGACTCATTAGCCAGTAATCCTGTAAAGGAGGCAGGGGGCAGCGTCACGTGATCACGCGACAGCTAGGTAGCCTGAGTGGCGAGTCTAGGTCGCAAACGGCGGCAAGCTGGACTAGTTGAAGAAGTCGTATAGGCGGTGGTGAGGGAGATGGAAAAGCGCTTTGGAAAAGACTTCCCGGCCGCCGGCTGTAGATAGTATAATAATAATATGTTTATTCATAGTGCATGTGGGGGGTACACAGAGAGAAAACAACTAAACAACATGACGAAAAGAGAGTGTGAGCAGCTCTTGTCGACGTTGACAGACCCCCGTTGACCCGGTACAACTACGCTTTCCAGAGATCAGTATTTAAAGGAACAGTGGTGACTTAATTCTGCAACTAGCTCTCTTGAACGCGCGTTAATACTCTTGCAAAACATTTGCCGTAGACAGGATTCGAACCGGCGAGGTCTGTGCCACTACAGCGCACACACGCATTGAAACACATAGTGAGCGAACGGGCTTCGTTTGTCGGGGATTACGTGTTCTCTCGCCATTTCTGCAGTATTGAAGAGTTCAACGGAATGGAAGTCGTGGCGAGACCAATTTTGAGTTTGAAATAAAATGTTGCAACAGCGAGTTGCAACATTTGAAAGCAACGGATAATCGTTGTTATTTGTCACAAATCGATTAAGATTTGGGATAAGATTCTTTTAAACATTCCGAGTCAAAAAGAAGTCGCCAGTGTACCTTTAAACGTGATCTATGCGGAAAGACGAAGTCTCGCCACTCGATATGGGACAAAGGAGAGTGAGGAAAACGGACCAGGTTATGCCGTTTGCCACCACTTCTCACTAAATGAACAATCCAGCTTCATATTTTAGTTAAGATTACCTAGAACCTGGTTGGATCATTTATACAAAGTAGTGTTGAAACCGTTCCGTTTTTACTATGGAAGTTTACTATGGAATTAAATCATTTAGTCTCTTTCGGAATAGGGGATTTTCATGAACAGAGACCACGTCACTTGGAAGTGAATTCCAAACGTTAACGACTGTGTATGTTAAAAATGATTGTTCTACAGTAAATTTTGCGTTTGTGAGTAATTTGAGACCATTTGAACGTGTTCTGTATGATCTCGAAGCTGTGCTTGCTACAGTGAAAGGATATCGTCAGCATATAAAGCGCAGCGAACATAGTACATAGTCAGGCAAACAGTCGACAATGTTGTTGCTTGTTAATGAATACATTGAAAAGAAGAGGCCCGAGACAGCTCGCCTGTGGAACACCGCAATTCACAGTGCGCGGGGAGAATAGACACTGACTAGCAAGTACGCGCGTTGTTCTATCGCACAGAAAAGATTTGATCCACGCGAGTGCCTTGCCGCGAACACCAAGTGAGTGGAGCTTCTTGAACAACATGGAATGATTCCGGCAGTCAAACGCCTTTTCGTAATATACATAAAGGCAGTCGACTACTTGCCCGTCAGTGAGATCACTCGGCAAGCTGTGCGCATGTGGATCGGGCCGCGAAGAATCCAAATTGGCGAGAGGTGGCCATCAAAATGATCATCAATCATTATCGGGTAATGTAAAAGTGTAATGTGCATTATAGTATAGTCAGAATATAGCGATTCGAGGTAAATGAGGCGTAGTTTTTTTTTACTAATTTGCAATTAGAAACCATTCGTTAGTGTTCCGTGTTCGTTGTCTAACAGTGAATCAGTGTTATCAGTGATAAGCTTTCTATGTACCGAAGAGTAGTGAGAATATTCCGTCAAATGTCAGATTCTCAAGAAAGAACTTGTGTGTTCTGGAATGAAAACACAATGTTACACTTCTTTAAAGGAACAAGTTAGCATGACATCTTTCATTCTGAACCCTAGTGTCAATTCGGAACAAAGCTTTTGGCCCTCTTCGCTCTTTGTGGAACAACTCTGTCGATGACAGCACATGATTATACTGACATTGAGGTATGAAAAACCATGACCATATATACAGGAATTTTGACAGTTTGCTGTTGGGAAGCATTCATAATCATTTCAAAACGTAATCAAGATCAACAACCTTTGTTTTCCAAGAGCTTGCTGTTCGATCCAGGACTGTGCTTTGTGCTGATCAATTTGCACCCCTGGCCGCGCGCTGCCGATCCGCACATTGATCTCCACAAAGCAAAATCTGCCCTCTGCCAGCAGTCGCAGCTGCGGGCTTCACGAGTTTTGCCAGCACTCTTCCTTATTCGCCTCTCGCAACGCTGCAAAACACAATAAACGCGCTGCCCGCGCTTACTAACGAGGAGTGTAGTAGGTGCCACACCCTCGGATTCGTAGCAAATTGCTATCGATTTGTGGTTTCCAAATTCCCTAAACGAACTATACGTTTCCGGTACGAAAACGTACAGGGCTCGTTTTTCGCGTTCCTCTCAATCATATGATGCTTATTACAAATTACTCATAATAAAATGTTGTTAAAAAGTCTTTTGCCTTTCATGTCTGCATCTTAGCAACATTTTCCGTCGAAAACTGTGTATCTTGCAAAAGCGTGCAGGTAAATGTGATCATGAAAAGAATGCACATTATTTTGCGTGACCGAGTAGGCGTGTTGCGAACTCATGGTAAATCCGAATGGCAGATTTGATTATACTAGAGATGCAAAAAGCAGATTTGATTATACTAGAGATGCATTGTGAAAATTGTGTGTCTTTTTTCATTTTACTGGAATAGGCGTTAATTTTCATTTGTTCGTTAGTGCCAATTTACCATTGTTCGTTCATTGTACAATCGCGAAAATTCAGATCGTCATTTAATAAATAACTTGCCAAATGCTATTCTGGATTTCGCTGTTATACGGTATTCCCAGTGTTCTGTTTTACATCCTTGTTGTTTATGGAATTAACAAAGCGAGAACTCTCTACGCTAAATCTTATGTGCTCCTGGTGACAAAAAGTTCTGTGGTTGTAAGTGATTATGTTGGTTATCATTCTTCACATGCATTCTAGCATATAATTTACTGGGTTATGTCTTTGTATGGAACGAAACTTGCTGTGACGATTTCTAACACCAGTCCATTTCGAGTTTTATTCGAAAACATGAATGGTCTCGGCACGAAAACATTTTGTTTCGTATTATATTATCTTGTTTGCGTCTATAATACACTACTGTGTAGTCTTAGCCTACATAGATTCATATCAGTGGCTTTTCTTTACAAAGCAGAACACGTAAGTGTATATTTCATTTTCTAAAACAAGGTCATGTTCTAAAAATGTATTTTCATAGATATGGAACAAAATTGTCATTGTCACTTGGATCATTGAGTTCATTCCTCCAGTTTGGTGTTCTCTTCCAGCATTTCTGGAACAAAACGAACCGTTAGAATTTCGTTACAACAATATCAGCCAGAGTTATCACTATTCCAATGTCGTGGTACGGTTTCACATTACACTTGACTAGTTTATGAATAATTAAAACTCATTTCTCTAGAACACAGAGATCTACATCCGTATTCTCTGGTTTTATGGTGTATTCATGTTTCTGAATACATTACTCAGTTTCTCGACTTTTTGTTTACTTGTGATGCGAAGGAAAAGTCTCGGAAGTGGAATCAAGCCAGAACTACAGTTGTTCAAGATCACTGTTATTCAACTGGCAATTTACCTCTTCGGATATACCATACTGGTTTCGTTCATTATCAAAAGTCATCTCACAACTCGTTTTCAGCTGCTTCGATATCTGGCGTTTACTTTCCCAATTCTACAGTTTTCAACAAAACTGCTTATTTTCTTCGCCGATTTCCATTCTTTGCTCCATCCATTTGTAATTGTTACGTTCGATCAAAACGCTCGAAAAAGTGTTTTGAGGTAAGAGAGAGGAGGAGGGAGACGATTATAAAATAAAAAAAAAATGTATCTGTAATCTCTACAGGTTCCTCGGCCTATCCAACACAACCGTTCGGACAGTCGCCGTTTCTCGCGTGTCTGCGGCTGTCGTAAAGAGAACGTCAACATCATAATTGCCGCAACCTCGCTCATTGCCGCAACCTCTCTCTATATGTGTGTTGCACAGGAGGCGAACCCGCGCTCTATCGCTCGCACGTAATGACAATTAATCAAGTGAATGACGTTGAATAAAGGAATTTGTGGATATCGAAAACGGCATTTGATCAAATAAATGGTTGTACTAAGTAGTTTTCACTTTTGTTTGTTTCGATGGTCGAAAATCGAGATAAACTGTAAGAAAGATACTTACTTGAACACTTGAATATTTCTTCAGCTTGCCAGCGCGAAGCTCATCTTTTGCCACAGTGAACATTCTGAGTTTCCCACTGCTTGTGGTCTTTCCTGCGCTCGTAGAGCAATTGATCTCCAGAAAGTAGCTACAGAATCTGTCTAGCGGTTGCTGAGAGAGAGAGAGAGAGAGAGAGAGAGAGAGAGAGAGAGAGAGAGAGAGAGCTGGTAGAGTGTGGAGCGACGCATTATACATTTTTGAGATAACGGAACATAAAAAAATGGCAACAACAAAAAAAACTCATAAGTCACGTCCCGACCGATTAAGCTATGAAACTAAACGAGTTTTTTTTTCAAAAACAAATTGGAATCGAACACGCCTTGAATCTTGAATCATTGACAACTAATGTACGTTTCGTATATAAAGTTCTGAGCAAAATACATAATTTAATACCATACTAATGAAAAATCAGAAAAATTTTCACGAGAACTACAGAGACGACAAAGTGGTCGAATGGATCGAGGTGGGGATAACAGTCTCGAAATAGGCCTCCTCCGAATCATCGGCACCGCGATGTATCTTCTCCCAGAAGTCAACGAGTAGGCCAACAACAACAACAGCTCATCGCCACCCCCATGTTCAGTGGGGTCAGTGGGAGCGAGGTGCTTAGAGCGATCCCGCTAATACAAGTGATCGCGGATATCGTCGCGATTGAAGGCCAGTGCGTCAGTGCGCCACTTATAGTACTCTTCGAGTACTATAAGCTCATACAAAACTGATCGATAGTCCTCTACAAGTTATATATTTTGTCCCCTTCAACAATATTTCTTGTGTTGTAGAGAGATTCGTTACGTACGTGATTCAACTATCAACCCCTCCCTTTAAGTATGAATACATTTATTGCATTTTAATCAATTTACTGGTTTCGCATTAGCAACACAAGCGCTCGATGTCCCCCATGGTACAGTCGCCCCGCGTACAGCATTTGTGGTGGATGCCCCTATGCGGCAAATCTGAAAATATAATGAATAGTTCACCAGTTGAAAGTTGGCCATAAACTGACGCATTTCACCCACCGATGTTCTCTTTGAAGCACTGACCGCAGACGGTGTGCCGGGCTCTGATGAGCCGATGGCCAAACAGCCTCGGCAGTTCCCGATCCTCGCAGAAGACGCTCACGGCCAACAGCGAAAACACGAGGGCAACAAGAGAGCGCATCGATAAGCGAAGGTATGAAAGATGCATGTCAAACAAAAATGTTTTTTTCAGGGTGGGTTCCATTGTTGCTGTGGCTGTTGCGGGAGCGACCTGTCTCCCTGCTACAGGTGCTGCCACAACAAGTTCAACAACGCCATCGCAGCTCTCAACAAGTGACGACCTTCCCAAATGAGAATTGTCCTACCGCGATGCCACAAACATTACACTTTATGATATATTACTTTAAATGCATGTGATAATACACTTTGTCAAGCTCAAGCTGAACGCCTTGTTCATTTTGCGTGCCGATGTATACGTTTGAATAATACATTTGAGTGTACATTTGAGTGAAATTGAGCAGATCTATATGTGTATGTATTCTCTATTTGAATTCACGGTTTCACTGCTGCCGCCTCCTTTCTTCTCATTTCTCCCCCTCCTCCCATCCACGCGCGCGTGAGAGTCGATGGTCCGTTACAGAGGCCACCGTGTTCCCTCGGGTATACCAGCCCATTTTGGGTCACCTTCTCCCTTACCACCCTGTCTATCAGTACATACCTGTCCTACACACCTGCTGGTTGCCTGTATCGACCGAATTTTCATTATTTTCATTATTCATGAACTGTTAACGGGTTTCTCCGATCAGTCCTAATCATGCCTGTGGATATGTCCGTCAGCTATGGGGAACATGATATTTGTGGGCAATTTCATCGACGTGCAATCTATTTCTACAAAAAACTATGAGTTATGCAGGATTGTGAATCAGGTGATCGAAAAGAACTGTATAGATACCAAAAGGTGAGAAAGGTTTTGTTTCTGTATCCCATTCTTTCAGTATACATACCGATCATTTCCGTGTTTCTTCATTCTTTATGTACTGCTATGTTCTATACATTTGCTGGTCTCCTATATTGATCAATTCTTTATATTCAGATAAGTATACTTTCGCGGATCAGATCGCACACCTCAGTGTCCTTGTGCAGCACCACTGCAATCCTCGACGGGTTTGCGATGAGCACCTTGGTCGCCGTTCCTCTGACCACGGTCGGAGTCAGGAACAACTTATTGGAATACAGTCCCATT